>JAGDQI010000446.1:0-142500 GCA_023653725.1 Bungarus multicinctus | reverse complement strand
TAGAAATGACTTGTTCACATAATGTAATAAGATTGTGTGTTTGTTAGTAGGATTCACTGGGTTAGGGACTTTCTGTCTTTACTGTGAGTTGTGTTGGGGGGAGTGCATGAAGGAAGGCTCAGCCAATCTCAATGTACACATGTTGCACTCTGACAATAAAGCTTGATTTGATTTGATTTATATTATTATGGAAAAACAAAAAGTTGTGACTTGATGCTAATGCCTTATTTTACTGCAACAGAGAGAGTCAGAAGTCAATGCTTCTTTTTCTTTTTTTTCTCCTACCCTTCCTCAGTTCTCTTTCCCCTTTCCCTTCCTTCCTTACTGTTCCTCTATTTACTTTTATATTTTGTATTTTATAATATTTAATAATTTAATAAAAATGTTTGGACAAATATTTTCAGTAGCATTGTAATTTTGAGCAGTCACTGAATGTGGTCAAGGGTTACCTTTAATGGAGTTGCAGTTTTGAAGGACCGGTACTCACCTGCCTAATATTTATACTATAATAATCTCAGGGATGGTATTGAAGACTGGCCAACTATATGGCAACATGGAATCAGATATAAGGATTATACTTAATTCAACACTGCTATCAATTGATGGAGTAAAATCTTTGTAGGAATAGTTTTGTGCATTCATAGAAACGTATAAGTTGTTATAAATTGGTAAACTAGCCTATACTTGTGGTGGCAGATACTACTAGCAATGCAATAAAATTCATCACTCTGTTAGCAACACATCCTAGAAATTGTCAGGCTTGACAACTGCATGAATTAAATTAAATAAATGAGATAACAAAGATAGAAGGGAAGCTGTAGCATTACCAGTTTAATGAAGAGTGAAATTTGGCCATTATTATTCAGAATAATCAGATAATCAAAATAATGCATACAAAACAGAATATCCCTTCTCTTATGTTTTTGTGACATCCCATCAAACTTCAAAATCCTTAACGCTTGTTAAACCCAAATTATTACCATTTTTTAAAAAGATGTTAGTAGTCACAGTATAAGAACAAGATACCCATAATATTCTGGTGATTTTGGTTAATGAGGAGTGAAGAATTTATGGTTGGTGGCATGTGGACACATATTATTTTCACAGTTGATAGGCTGTGCTGTAGGTGCTCGTTCCTAAGGAGGGTTAATTTAACTCATACTTTAATTTGACAGAAACTGGCAAGGATGCTTGTTTAATTTTCAGAAATAATCTTGTATCTCTTAATATGAAAAATCAAATAGCACTTCATAATTTAGAATTATGTGAGTTATTGGATTTGGATTTAAATTCATAATTTGAATTATGATTTGAAATTCATATTCATAAAAATAAGGCATTTAGACACAGGGCCTTCATTTTTATGCAGAAAAAGAAGAGGGCTAATTTGAAATTCAAAAAGCAGGCTTGGATAAATATATTTATTTTTCGTAAGTGCTTAGTGAGTAGAAGAGATGCTACAGTACATATAACCCACCATAGATTGTTTTATTTGAAAATGTTTATTCTATCACTGTTTCTATTTGAAAACCAATAGAGACACAGATCAAAACAGTTCAAAAGGTATACATTTCAACATTTAAAACAAATATACTTTACATGCAATTACAGGTAGTCCTTGACTTACAACAGTTCATTTAGTGACCATTCAAAGTTACAACAGCACTGGAAAAAATGACCATTTGATTTGTGACCATTTTTCACACTTACAATCATTGCAGCATCCCCATGGTCATGTGATCAAAATTCAGTCGCTTGGCAACTGGTTCATATTTATGACTCTTACCGTATTCTGGGGTCATGTCAAGGGTGGCATACAGCAGGTTCTGACCAGTTCTGGAGAACCGGTAGTGGAAATTTTGAGTAGTTCGGAGAATTGGCAAATGCCGCCTCTGACTGGAGATTTTACAGTATCCTTCCCCTGCCATGCCCACCAAGCCACGCCCACAAAACTGGTAGTAAAAAAAATTGAATCCCACTACTGGGTCATGTGATCACCTTTTGCGATCTTCTGATGAGCAAAGTCAATAGGGAAGACAGCTTCAATTAACAACTTTGTCATTAACTTAACAGCTGCAGTGATTCACTTAACAACGGTGGCAAGAAAGGTAATAAAATGGGACAATATTCACATAACAAATGACTCACTTAGCATCAGAAATTTTGTTTGTTCCAAATTCATGTGGAAGAGATCTATCAGGACTATTAGTTTGCAAGATTTATGGTTACTCTTTCCTGCCTGTGAGCATCCCAGAAGCACCCTGTCTGGCTGCTGCGAGAAACAGAATTCTTCATTGATCCAGATACACTAGTCTATGAAAACTAACATTGCCTTTCATGGTTGCTTTTCTTCATCATATATCTGCTTTTATGAACGCAACGCACGGCCACCCAGGGTTAGCAATCAATTCCGTCACCCTAAAATATCACCTCCATGCGAAGACTTCTGCTGCAGGCAATCTGAGGCCAATATCCTCCCTTTTGCTGGTATAGATTGTCTCTTTACTTTCCTAATATCCTGAACAGGCTGCAAGGGGATTTCTTTTCCCCCACCCCCCATTGATGGAAAGCAAAGAAAGAGCCAACGGGGAAAGGGGGAGGGAAATAAACGGACTTTTCTGCCGCTTGCTAAGAGAACTGAACCATTTTGCTCCATCCCTGGGACAAGAAAGCTCATCATCATTATCAGGCCTTTCTGTGGCAGTCAGGAAATTAGCTGATCATTTCTATTCATTCTTTCTTCTTCCCGCAAAGATGGAATGATTAGCAATGTTAAATAAACAAATCCAGATGAGAGGCCCAGTAATTGGCGCGAGCAAATGCTTGGCATGCATCTGATGCGGCGGGAAATAACCTAAATGAAGTTCCTAGAGAGAGAATCCACTCTTGTCAGTCATGTCCTTTATGCCACTGCTGACTGTCTCAGTGGGAAAAGGAGAGTTTGGTGGGATAGAAATCTGTGTTGGCTCCCCTGCTGATTAAGCCTGAACACCCCAATTCCACAAACTGGTTAAGTCTGAAACACCAGGACCAAAGTCAATTCAAGGCTCAGTCTTACCCTCAATTGCAGTACAATTAGTGCTTACTTTTAAGTTGAAATTTCAGAAAATCCGACCTAATGATCAAAGCAGTCCCACTCTGTAGCATTCCTCTGTCTGAAGAACTAATCCAACCAAATCCAGGTGGCATAATATGGACTTTGCAGATACACATGGGCTCTTAGCATTGTAGGCAGATTTCCTAGGCAATATGCATAGAGATGAGTAAAAATTTGGTAGGCAGAATCCCAGTGTTGACCCACATTTTTGCCTTCCTTTATGTCCCCTTCTTTTTTGGTGCTAAATAAGTGTATGGAGCAACCTCAACTTTCTGTATCTTACACTGCCATTCCCATTTAAACTCTCTGCTATTGTTGCAACATTGCATGGACTGATCTGATATGACTCCCCTAGGATGTAATATTAAGAACCCGACACAGCAGTTCCCCATCTTCACAGTGTTGCTGTGGTTTTTCTTTCTCATTGACAGAATAGAATAGAATAGAATAGAATAGAATAGAATAGAATAGAATAGAATAGAATAATAACAGTATTGTCACTTTGAATGTACAGTAATTGGCATATATTAAAATGAAATTTCATTGCATACTGCTCTCAAAGGGTCACCACCCCCAATATACATGTGAAACTTGAAAAATTAGAATATCGTGCAAAAGTTCATTTATTTCAATAATGTAACTTAAAAGGTGAAACTAATATATGAGATAGACTCATTACATGCTAGATAGTTCAAGCTGTGATTTGTCATAATTGAGATGATTATGGCTTACAGCTCATGAAAACCCCAAATCCACCATCTCAGAAAATTAGAATATTGTGAAAAGGTGCAATATTCTAGGCTCAAAGTGTCCCACTCTAATCAGCTAATTAAGCCATAACACCTGCAAAGGGTTCCTGAGCCTTTAAATGGTCTCTCAGTCTGGTTTAGTAGGAAGCACAATCATGGGAAAGACTGCTGACCTGAAAGTTGTGCAGAAAACCATCATTGACACCCTCCATAAGGAGGGAAAGCCTCAAAAGGTAATTGCAAAAGAAGTTGGATGTTCCCAAAGTGCTGTATCAAAGCACATTAATAGAAAGTTATGTGGAAGGGAAAAGTGTGGAAGAAAAAGGTGCACAAACAGCAGGGATGACCGCAGCCTGGAGAGGGTTGTCAGGAAAAGGTCATTCAAAAGTGTTGGGGACTTTCACAAGGAGTGGACTGAGGCTGGAGTCAGTGCATAAAGAGCCACCACACACAGACGGATCCTGGACATGGCCTTCAAATGTCGTATTCCTCTTGTCAAGCCACTTCTGAACAACAAACAACATCAGAAGCATCTTACCTGGGCTAAAGAAAAACAGAATTGGTCTGTTGCTCAGTGGTCCAAAGTCCTCTTTTTTGATGAGAGCTACTTTTGCATCTCATTTGGAAACCAAGGACCCAGAGTCTGGAGGAAGAATGGAGAGGCACACACTGCAAGATACTTGAAGTCCAGTGTGAAGTTTTCACAATCTGTGTCGATTTGGGGAGCCATGTCATCTGCTGGTGTTGGTCCACTGTGCTTCATCAAGTCTAGGGTTAACGCAGCCGTCTACCAGGAGATTTTGGAGCACTTCATGGTCCTTCCGCAGACAAGTTTTATGGGGATGCTGACTTCATTTTCCAGCAGGACTTGGCACCTGCCCACACTGCCTAAAGCACCAAAACCCAATGACTGTGGGATTACTGTGCTTGATTGGCCAGCAAACTCGCCTGACCTGAACCCCATAGAGAAAGATGCCAAGAGAAAGATGAGAGACCGAACAATGCAGAAGAGCTGAAGGCCGCTATTGAAGCATCCTGGTCTTCCATAATACCTCAGCAGTGCCACAGGCTGATAGCTTCCATTCCACACTGCATTGAGGCAGTAATTGCTGCAAAAGGGGACCAAACCAAGTACTGAGTACATATGCATGCTTATACTTTTCAGAGGTCCAATAATATTCTATGTACAATCCTTATTTTATTGATTGCATGTAATAGTCTAATTTTCTGAGATTGTGGATTTGGGGTTTTCATGAGCTGCAAGCCATAATCATCACAATTATGACACATCACAGCTTGAATTATCTTGCTTTGCATGTAATGAGTCTATCTCATATATTAAGTTCATCTTTTAAGTTGCATTACTGAAATAAATGAATTTTTGCACAATATTCTAATTTTTTGAGTTTCACCTGTATACTAGATGAACATGACAAAATAAATAAATAAATACACAATTTAGTTCGGATGTATACATGTACATGGTGAGAAAAACAAATCTTGCAAGTTTACCAGGCACAGGGAACACAACTGTTACAGAAACTGGTAGTCTCACTACAAATACTTTGAAACCTCCTCCTAGAGGGGAGTAACAGAAACAGACTGTAAAGTGGGTGTATGTGGTCTCTAACAATGCTTTGAGCTCTAAGCACATAGCGCTTATAAGCAGTATCCTGAATAATGGGAAGTGAGCTTCCTATAATCTTCTCTGCTGTTCCTACCACTCTCTGTATGGACTCATTTTTGCTTTTTCCACCCACACAGGAACACCAATGGCAAGTTCAGCCAACATTCCTTTTGAGTCCTAAGACAGGTAGTTATTGTACATAAAGATTTGATTGTTGCTGCTGGGGAAAGTAGAAATATAGGAAGAAAGAGAAGGGGAAATTCAGGGATGGCATGCAATGACTTGCAGAGAGGTAGCAACCTGTGAGCCTGAGATAAGCTACAGCCTGAAGGCAGCTTCTGGTTACCTTGACTGGAGATGGATAGGTCTTTTGGGCTCTGCATTTGCAGAGATAGCTTGAACATCTTAGGGTGCAGGCTTAAATGGAGGAGACTTAATCATAAAAGTAGGATAAGGCTTTGTTTGTTGAACTGTAAATAAAGATGGGAGATGGCACCTATGTTTAAACAGCTCTCAGCCTGGGTTACTTATAACTTTCCATCCCTTGTTATTTTTTTTTAACCTCTCTAATTTGGAAGAAGTTCAGATGCGGCTCAGTAAATAAAAGTGATGTTGTGTGTAATCAGACACCTGCTCTTGTCACTTGCAGCTGTCAGTTGTCACATATATCGTTCCCTGGAAGAGAAAAATGCTGGAAAAAAATATAAAAATGAGCATGGATCTGCATATAGAAGAACTTTGGAGGGTCAATTAATTCTTCAGAGAGAAAGTTATGCATTGCACTGGATGCAACCCAATATGTACAGCTTTACTTGCCCCAGTGTGGTTAGTTTCAATGGGCCTTTTCAGGAGTCTTGCACAGCCAACCCTGGCGTATTTCTTTACCTGACTGCACTCCACTGAATATGCTTCTTTGCTCGGACTTAATTAACTGAATCACAGCTCTTTGTTCTTTGTTTCCTAAAAAGACAATGTGATGTTGTAAAATCCAGCAGTGATAGAGTCTCATAGTTCACTTTTAATTTGTCAGGCTAGTGTGGTGTGCATGCACAGGTGTGAAACAGAAAACAATTAAGCCCAGAGCCAGATTGATTACAAGGATACCAATATGTTTCATGCTACATATAACTCTTAATCATTAGTCCTACTAGATCAATCCAGCAATATTGGTGTGTGAATTGCTCTAATGCTCAGACCAGGGAACAATTTCAGTAGCCTCAATTGCTTAAACAGTCCAATGGTGCAGAAGATGGCATTTTATAAATGAATCTTGTTGATCGGCACTCCTTGCTATGGGAAAAGAAATGGGAAAAAATGTCCTTATTTTCCAAATATTTTCTACCTCTCAAGTCAGTTTTTGCATGCAGTGTATGATTACCTTTTTCAAAAAGTAAAGTGGGTAGATAGAATATCATAGAAGCTGAAATCATTTGGAGAATCTTTACATTTGACATGGATTTGAAAGCTAACAGAAGTACAGATATTATATTTTTCCTGTTCTCTAGGTATCTACTCTTAGTTGTAAACACTTAAAACTGACTGATTTTGCTGATTTAGACCAAGCTAACTACAGCTTGGCTATAGCTTTGGCTATCCCCATAACCAAATATAAAGAGTCTCTCCAGAGCAGTTTTTCCCAGAAAGCCATCACTCTGCTAAACAAATAATTTCCTCAACACTGTTCAACTATTACAAAGTATACACTACTATTACTGTTAATCTTCTCATCACTCCTTATCACCCATCCCTTCCCACTTGTGACTTGTATGACTGTAATTTTGTCACTTGTATCCTTACAATTTACACTGACTGTTTCCTAGTATGATTTGATTGTTTATTGTACTCTGTGACTATCATTACGTGTTGTACCTATGGTTCTTGACTCTTGATGAGTGTATCTTTTCTTTCATGTATACAGAGAGTATTTGTACCAAGATAAATTCCTTGTGTGTCCAATCACACTTGGCCAATAAAGAATTCTATTCTATTCTATTCTATCCCCCCCCCCTTTTTTTTTTGTCAACAGCTGAAACCATCAATCAGCACATGGCAGCCAAGATCAGAGATGGTGATGTATGAAAAGTAAGGCATTTATGCTTGCTGCTTATTGTAAATCTATGCTCTGGAGCTGCAGCTCTCTTCAGGCATTTGGAAATATGTGCATAATGGAAGACAGCAATATAGATACCTGTGGGATCCTTGGTGCTCTCTGGGCTTGGTTATTTTCTTGCAGACGTTTCATTAACCAACTAGGTATCAACCTCACTGATAACTGATGATGTTACCTAAATGGGTAATGAAATGTCTGCAAAGAAACAACCAAGCTCAGAGAGCACCAAGGACCCCACAGATTAACCCTCCACGGCAAATATTCTCTTCTGTTGATATGAATATCTTCCTTCTTCATCCTGACTTCACTTCCATTGTTAGGGAAGATCTGCAAGGAAATGTGACTAGGATGAGCTGAACTCAATTCTGTATTTTTTCAGATCCATGGAAAGTGTACATTGTAAGTACATTCAGATAAATGAAATCTCCTTATTTTATGCATCAACATTGGACTAGAGCAATTAGGCCAACAACCACATCCTTGAGTTCCTTACAAGGCAACCGACTTCATTCCGATTATATGCAACCGTGTTGCACTTCTCCAGGGAATATCCAATAGCCTCTTTAGATCAAAGAAAAATATTTCAGACACAATTTAGGATAAAGACAAAGAGGCATTCTTAATTTACAAAAGGTTACTATTTTAACATATATTAGAAAATGACTTGGATGGCAGATATTATTGGAACATGTCTGTTTGAAATTGGATAAGGTATGGCGGGTGGTGTCATGGTTTTCTTTGTGGATGACATCAGACTGTTTACATCAGGAATCAGAACTAGTTAGAGAAGCAATAAGCTTATTGCCCTTGTAGATTAGCATTGCACCTCTGAAGCTCTAGGCAGGATATTACTCTGACTTTTGCAAAGTATCTCAAAAATATGCATTTGCTACCTAACCAATAACCATCCCCAATCTAAATTATGTTTCTTCATTACAATGAGCAGATCTAATCTTCTGAAAATATATGGTTCGGCAGTATGAAGCTTACCAATGAATTGACTATGAATGTAAATGAGTTATGTAGCTAAAACGAGATAATACTTATAGCAATATGCTTTGTGGTTAACTTCATTGTTATATCAATACGTGGATTATCATCAGCTTCACTCATTCATTTGGTGTATCGGCCAAAAAAGAATTAGACTATGTATTTTTGACAACAGTATATTTTTTAAAGAGGAATTCAGTGCCCACATCTGCATAATATGGGTAAACAATGCAACCATACATTTTAATGTTCTTATTTGCTCAATACTTTTACCTGTTCAGCAAATTACAACTGGGTGTCATATCCATTTCACATTGAAGACACATATATTTGTAATGTTTAAGTGAATTTTAATTATAGTACTGTATATAGATCAGGGGTGTCATGGCCCACGGGCTGGATTCGGCCCACAGGGTGCTTACTCAGAGCCGCCCTGGAAACAATGAAGGACCTCCCACAGTGCCTCTGTTGGCCCTCCCAGGCTCCGTTTTTGCTGGCAGAGGCTGCAGGACATCAAGCTGGCCATGCCTACCCCATCCACACCCATTCAGCCCTCCGAGGTCAAACACAACTCTGACGTGGCCCTCAATGAAATCATGTTTGACACCCCTGACATAGAAGTATCTAAGACATTTTATTGCTTACATAGAGCATAGGAAGTCCTCACTTAGTGACCACAATTGGAACTAGAATTCCATAACTAAGTGGCATGGTCACCAAACAAAAAATTATGTGACTGCAACAAACTTATGCTCTCACTTCCACTTCAGTCTCTAAGAGAATAACTGTGGTCACTAAGTGAAATATCACATGACTGCGACTTATGATTTTACTTCCATCCTCTCTATTAACTCTGCTTGTTGCAGGCAAGTTGCGAAACTCACAAATGACAATCACGCGATTGAAGGATTCTTCCCCCCCTTGTAACTTTGAACAGTCACTAAACAGAGTACTAACTAAAATGCAAAAACTTCCTTGGGTTAAAGTACTACCACTGTTTTGTTTTCCCAATGGTATGGAAAATAATTTTATAACAAATTATTTATTTTTCATTTATTGTTTTTTTTTTAAATAACTCATTAAATGACAACAAGGTTGAACTCATTAAGTTACATTCTATTTTTGTTTTAATTCATTCTGATTTTGTTAAATAAAGTAACAAGTTTTAGCAATTTTAGTTACAGCTAAGAAAAAAATTCTAAAACGTACAAGAAAATGAGTGAAAAAAATACCCAGTATTTTGATGTGTGTGTGTGTGTGTGTGTGTGTGTGTGTGTGAAAGAGGTTTCTTCACTCTCCTCTCACCTCCATGTTCAATTGGTAGCTTGGTTTTTTTATAACATCAGGTGGCCTATCCAACTGGGAAATGAAATTTGAGAATAATATTCTGTTAAAGGAAATGTTAAAGGAAAGGCTGAAGTTAAATCTTTTCTCCAGTCGAATAGATCTTTTCCCATATGTCCTTTCTTTACAAGGTACGCTTGACATGAGAACCTCTTCAGACAATCTTAAGAAAATCGGTTTAGAAAGCAGCCAAGAGTTTGGAACTGCTTCAATAGGAAGTAGACTTTTTTCTCTCAATTCAAATGTCAACTACCAGTACTGTACAAACTTGTTGATTTGTTATTTTATAAAGAATCAACCCAATTCTTTTACATTACAGCTCTGGGATCAACAGAGCCATAAATATCTATGGCTTTGCAATCAAACTGCACAACTGCTTTTGTTTTCCAGGGTTATCCTATAGACCTATTGTCTGGACAATAAATCCTGATTTATAAACCATCATTTTACATTCTTCCTTTGCTCCTTTGTTCAGTGCTTGGCTTGTATTAATTTGTAACCTAGAGTCAGAAACTGGGAAACTTTCCCATGAACTGGGAAACATTGATGATTAAATATGAGTTCAGAAACTAGGAAAATAGATTTGTCTTCCAGTAGTGAATATTATATTTCCTAACCAAACTGGGACAAAAACAGTCATAAATCCTTATATAGTCAAAACAAATTATTCAAGGAGTTGTTTTGTTCCTGAGGAGGTGGGAACTCATGGACACATAATTCTTCAGTCACAGTTTCAGCTCAATTTCATCCTGGTTTACTGAATACATTCTGTAATCATACACAGTGGTGGGCTGCTGCAGGTTCTAGTGAACCCTTATGAACCATGATCAGTTGCCCCCTCCTGCCCTGCGCTATCCTGCCTTACATTTCCTTCTTTTGCAGCTCAGCTGATTCACGCAGCAAAGTGGATTACCGCGCCTCAGCTCTTCTACTTACCGAGGGAGGCTAGAAGGTGAGCTGGAGAGGTTCAAATTGGTGTTTATTGAATGCTGCATGAGCACTCACAGAACTGGTTGTTAAACCGGTTTATTTATTCTTATTTTATTTATTTATTTTATTTATCAAAAGCTTACAATATAACCGAAACAAGAATAAATACAAGAAATAGGAACTAATTATTGGGGACAATAGGACAGGAATGGTAGGCACGATTGTGTGCTTATGCTTGCCCTTTACAGACCTCTTAGGAATGGGGTGAGATCAATAGAGGTTAGTTTAAGGGTAAAGGTTTGAGCAGGTGACAACAGAATCAGGTAGTGAGTTCCAGACATTGACCAATCTGTTGCTGAAATCATACTTCCTGCAATTGAATTTGGAGTGGTTTACATTTAGTTTATATCTGTTGTGTGCTCTAGTGTTGTTGTTGTGAAAGCTGAAATATTCATTAACTGGTAAGATGTTGTAACATACGATTTTATGATGGTGCTTAAATCTAATCTTAGTCAGTGTAGTTCAAGGTTATCTAAGCCAAGAATCTCAAGTCTGGTATGTAGGGTATTCTGTTGTGAACAGAGGAATGTAGTACTCTTCTGGTAAAATACTTCTGGACTGGCTCAATTGTATTTATGTCAGATATACAGTGCGAATTCCAGACAGCAGAGCTGAATTCAAGTATTGGCATGGCAAAGGTTTTGAATGCTCTAGTTAGCAAAACAGTATTACCAGAGTAGAAGCTTCATAAAATTAAATTTACAACTCTTAAAGCCTTTTTGGCAATACTGTTGCAGTGAGCTTTGGCTCTTAGATCATTCAATATGAGAACTCCAAGGTCCTTGACAAAGTGAGGGTCATCAACAAGGTCATATCCTCCTAGATTGTATTTGGTATATAGATTCTTTTTAACCAATGTGTAGGACAGATCATTTGTTGGTAGATATTTGGAGTTGCCAATTGTTAGATCATTCAGACACATAATCAAGGTCTTTTTGAAGGACGGTAGCATTGATGGTGGTGTTGAATAGTTTTACATCATCAACGAAGAGGACACAGTTGCTAATAAGGTGATCACAAAGGTCATTTATATAGAGTGTAAAGAGTGTCGGTCCTAGACGCTTCCTTGTTGGACACCACTGATAACTGGTGCAGGGTTTGATAGGGCGTTTCCTATTTTTACTATTTGTGCCTGTTTGTCAGGAAGGCAGTAATCCACTTGTGAAGGGATCCGGAAATGCCTTAGGAATTTAATTTTAATAGTAGTTTGTCATGTACCACTGAATCAAATGCTTTGCAGAAGTCAATGTAAATTACATCTATCGGTTGCAGTCCATTCCTGTCAAATGGATCACAAATGGGTTGAAGAGGACTCTTGAGAGTCCCTGTACTGCAAGGAGATCAAACCAGTGAATCCTAAAGGAACTCAACTCTGACTATTCTTTGGAAGTACAGGTACTGAAGTTCAAATACTTTGGCCACCAGAGACCACTCATTGGAAAAATCCTGGTGCTGGGAAAGATTGAAGGCAAAGGAGAAGGGGATGGCAGAGGATGACATGGTTAGAGTATGTCAATGAGGCAATGGGCATGAGTTTGGGCAAACTCTGGGAGACAATGCAGGACAAGGGGAGTGGTGTGTTGTAGTCCATGGGGTCATGAGGAGTCGGACATCATTTAGTGACTGAACAACAGCATGGCTGTAAGTGTTTGAATCATAACACGTTCCAATTTCTTCTTCAGAACTGAAGAGTTAAAGAAGATTGATTGTGTGGACAAATAATTATATAACTATGCAGAACAGAAAGCAATGCTAAAACCAGTTCTCAAGACTTTCCCTATGACCTAGAACCTCATCCTTGTAGTTCAATTTGCAAAGGCTGTAAATCATCCATAGTGAAATCTATGTTGTTGGGCAACTTCAACAAGGAACCTGTGATATATCAATGTCTTGATGCGATAATTCATATTTTGGGGTATTTGTGATAATAATCTTCTCTCATGCACTTACATACCTTTGAAAATGTAGCCAACCTGCGCTGAGTTCTGTTTGAAACCTTTGCCATACTTGGAGGTGGCTTTTTAGAAGGGTAATATTCTCTAATGCTCGGCAGTTTCATCAAATTTAAGATGACATGTTCCGCTATTACAAGCTTTACTTCATTGCATGCACTAGGTGTAACTAAAACCATAAATCTCCTGCATGACAAAACATAAAATTTACATGCAAAATCTAATCTCTTCTGTTCTGACTTATAAAAAAAGGGTCACTAGTGGGTAGTAAATTAAGACTGTATAAAAGTTTTACCTGCAGGTACTAAATCATGGATTCCTATCAGCCATATAGAATTGTCTTTGTTAATAGCCACGGGTGCTGGGTGTTTCCTTCTTGCATTGTAAAAAGGAAAGTAGAAGATCTATATGTATCCCTTCCAGACCTTTCTGGATCACTATTGCCGTATTTGGGGCTCTGATGCTTTTCATTCAAGTGGACCTAAGGCACCATATATCAGAAACACCTGAAGCTACCATAGCTATCAGGTCAAGATATGTCACAGGCAGGAGGGGAAGAATGCCAAGGAATGGAATAGGAGTTGAGTTAAATTTACTTGACTGCAAAATCCAAGTGATGGGAAAAGTGCAGGTGGACTTTAGGAGAATAACTAAATGGAGAAAAAGCTTCTCACGTAGAGGGCTAAATTTTTCTTCCCCTACTCCGGGTGTCAGCAACCTGTGACTCTGGAGCTGCATGTGGCTCTTTGGGCCCTTTTCTGTGGCTCCCTATGATCCCACCATTGGCTGGCTCTGCCCCTCATCCTACCCTCCCAGTCATTCTTTGTCTGGCCTGAGAAGATAAAACATAAAAAACAGAAATGAGCGGGAGGGAGGGAGGGAGGGAGACCCATTTCCCACAGAGAACACCGGGAGCCTCAAAACCTGGGTAGGCAGGGGTTGTGTGTCATGTGACTGGGTGGGAGTGACATTGAATTGGCCATGCCCACCCAGGTTTTGTGGCTCCTGGTGTTTTCTTTTTTTGTGGGAAATGGGTCCAAATGGCTCTTTGAGTGTTTAAGCTTACAGACCCCTGCCCTACTTACTATAGTTGTGGACCTCTACTGCTTTCCAAATTTATTTCCAGAGGATAATTCATTGCTAATTCAAAAGCAGTTCCTGGATTCTATAATCCCACAACTAGTTAAATAACTAGTGATTTCTTTCTGACCTGCTAAGAAATAAATCAAAATTTCAAAACAACAACAACAGTTGGGTGAAGTTTTGAAGAGTTTACGGATAATCCCTTTCTCAATTGTCTAGGAGAATCAAAACTGTCAAGAGGATGGCCACGCCCAAATAATCAAAACTCTGCCACTTTTAGACTAGAGTCTCAGGTCAGGTCTCATCCCCTTCCTTATGGCCACTGAGCTTCTAATGCTCTTAAACCTTCCATTAGCACAGGGTTTCTCAGTCTGATCAACTTTAATCTATATGGATTTCAACTCCCAGAATTCCCTGGGATTCTCTGGAATTTTGGGAGTTGAGGTCCATAGTGATTAAAATTACTTTGGCTGGGAAACTCTGCATTAGGAGAACTTATATTTGATTTGAGGGAGCTGGACAGTTCAGAAATGTGAAGAATGAATGAATGAATGACTGTGAATGAATGAATGAATGAATGAAAGAAAGAAAGAAAGAAAGAAAGAAAGAAAGAAAGAAAGAAAGAAAGAAAGAAAGAAAGAAAGAAAGAAAATAACTAACTAAATTTAGGCAACAATTCCATTTCTCACTTCCTTTTCTGACTCAGAGCAGGTGTGCAAAGCTGCTAAGGTGTTTTTTTTTTTTTAATTTTTTTCCCCTTCTATGTGGCATTTGAGGATTATGATTTCAGTGATGAGCCAGGTTGGTCTAGGATTACGGTACCAGGCTAGAAATTAGATCATGAGCTCTAGTCCCACCTTAGGCATGAAAGTCAATTTTGGGCCAGTCACATTCTCTCAACCCAACCACAGAGTTGTTGTTGTGGGGAAAATAGGAGGAAGAAGTACTTGGTATGTTACCATAGCTGCCTTGAATTATTTATCAGACTAAAGGTGGAATATAAATGATTGAATAATAATGGAGTGCCATGTCACCTAGGATAAGTAACAGCCTGGCAAACATTTTATTTGTATCCTACTCAAGGGAGCAAACATATCCAATGCACCTTACATCTCCTATTTTCCCCCAACAATGACTCTGTGAGGTGAATTGGACAGAGAAAGAGTGTCTGGCCCAAGGTCAACCAGATGGCTTTTATGACTAAGGAGGGACTAGAACCTGCGGCCTCTGGTGCCTTAACCACTAGACAAAACTGGCAAACATGCTGTTTCACATCTTCACAAATGATTTTGTGCAAAGGAGATATGGGAGAATGTTTTACTTGGGCTATCAGCCAAAACCATGCAACCCACCTAAAAAAACAGCCCTTCCCCACTTCCATTTCAATTTGCTTTGTTTTAGCTGCTCCAAGTTCAACCAGAAATCCTGGCATGATTATTTTTCCTGGCTCCTCTTGGTCACAGATTGGCTCTTTCTGTTTTCAGCATGTTCTCAGTGTCCTTCTGTGGACAAAGCTGAGATGATAGCAATAGCAACAGCACTTTGAGTTATATACCACTTCACAATGATTTACAGCCCTCTCTAAATGGTTTAGAGAGTCAGCATATTGCCCCCAACAATCTGGGTCCTCATTTTTACTGACCTTGGAAGGATGGAATGTCAAACTGTTGACAGTCACAGAATTAGCCTGCAATACTGCATTCTAACCACTGCACCACCACGGTTCTTTTGATGAATTTCAATTGACGATGTGCTTTAACTCCTTTAGAGGAATTGGGGCATATTCCTATGGTGGGAAGTACACTCCCTGTATAGAAATTTAAACAAGAGACAAAAGAGCTTTAGAGATATAGGCAGACTTTTGGAATACAGCTATGTCATGGCAAAGATATCTCAATAGATATTTCTGTCTCTGGTGCCCTGTTTTTAGGATGAAGCAGAATGGCCAGCTCCCATAATTGGAGCTTATTGGGGAGTGGAAAAATAGATGGCCAGTTTGATTAATTTAGAAGGGAAATTGTTTTGCACCCTTTTCAGAGATGTGTTGATTTTTTCTTTTTCTACTACAGGTAGTCCTTGACTGGCAACAGTTCATTTAATGAACTGTTTTATGGTAAAGGTTGTTGAGAGTGTGGTGGCACAACAGTTTGTCCGGCACCTGGATGAAGCTGTCTATTTGGATCCACGCCAATTGGGCTTCAGTCCCGGGCACGGCACAGAGACGGCGTTGGTCGCATTGGTGGATGATCTCTGGAGGGCCCGTGACAGAGGTTATTCCTCTGTCCTAGTCCTCTTAGATCTCTCGGCGGCTTTCGATACTGTCGACCACAGTATCTTATTGCGGCGGCTGGAGGGGTTGGGAGTGGGAGGCACCATTATGTGGTGGTTCTCCTCCTTCCTCTCTGACCGCTCGCAATTTGTGTTGGCAGGGGGGCAGAGGTCAGCCCCGAGGCCCCTGGTTTGCGGGGTGCCTCAGGGTCGGTGCTCTCGCCCCTTCTGTTCAACATTTATATGAAGCCGCTAGGTGAGATCATCCATGGCTTTGGGGTAGAGTTCCATCAGTATGCTGATGATACTCAGCTGTACATTTTTACCCCGGGCCAGCCCGATGAAGCCGTCGAAGAGATGATCCGGTGCCTGGAGGCCGTGCGGTGCTGGATGGGACGAAACAGGCTTCAGCTCAACCCATCTAAGACTGAGTGGATGTGCTTCCCGGCACCCCGATACAGCCAGCTGGTTCCATCGCTGGCTGTGGGGGGGGAAATTCTTTCCCCCACAGAGAGGGCCCGCAATCTGAGTGTCCTCCTGGATGTGCGACTGTCACTGGAAGACTATGTGGCAGCCGTCGCCAGGGGGGCCTTTGGTCAGGTCCGTCGGATCTACCAGTTGCGGCCTTTTCTGGATCGGGATGCGCTTCGCACAGTCACCTCCGCCCTGGTGACCTCCCGCCTAGACTATGCCAATGCTCTCTACATGGGGCTGCTTTTGAAGAGCATCCGGAGGCTCCAGTTGGTGCAGAATGCAGCCGCAAGGGTGGTAATGGGAGCTCCTCGGGGCTCCCATATTATGCCACTTCTGCGCGCGCTGCATTGGCTCCCGGTGGCCCTCCGGGTACGCTTCAAAGTCTTGGTTACTATCTTTAAAGCACTCCATGGCTTGGGACCGGGATACTTGCAAGACTGCCTCCTGCCATCATCGGCCTCCCACCGACTGGTACGCTCCCATAGAGTCGGTCTCCTCGGGGTGCCGCCGGCTGGACGGCTGGCGACCCCGAGGATGCGGGCCTTCTCATTGGGAGCACCCCCTCTCTGGAATGAATTACCCCCGGAGGTAAGGCCATCCCTGATCTCATGGCCTTCCGTCGGTTACTTAAAACTCACCTATTTCGGCAAGCCGGACTGGCCTAGGGGTTTTTTAAATTTTAACCTGGTTTTTAATTTCTTTTAACTTTTGTCTATATTTTAATTAGAGCCACACTATATCTAATTCTTTTAATTTTTAATATTGTCATGTTATACATGTGTTTTGTATATGTATTTTTATCTTGGCTGTTCACCGCCCCGAGCCCCTTTGGGAGAGGGGGCGGTATATAAGTCTAATAAATAAATAAATAAATAAATAAATAAATAAATAAATAAATAAATAAATAAATAAATAGATAAATAAATAATGACTGTTCAAACTTACAATGGCACTGAAAAGGTGACTAATGACTGTTTTTTACACTTATGACCATTGCAGCACCCCTATGGCCACATGATCAAAATTCACACGATTGGCAATTGATTTGTATTTGGAGCAGTGGCAGTGTGTTGGAGTCATGTGATCACCTTTTGTCACTTTCTGACAAGCAAAGTCAATGAGGAAGCCAGTTTCACTTAACTGCTATTAACTTAACAATTGCAACAACTTTCTCTGGCAAAGAAGGTCATAAAAGGAGGCAAAAATTCACTTAACAACTGACTCGCTTAGCAACAACAATTTTGGGTTCAGTTGTGTGTAAATTGATGACTACCTGTATTTCAGAAATCCAGATTAAAAAAACAATCCATCTTCTCAGTTTTGTGTGGCATTTGCCCACTGAAATCTGCTACATCCAATGGGCCACTAGGGGGGAATGTTCAGCATTTTTGACAGATCAGAGACAGAATTGTAAATGTATTTCTTTAATCTTCATTCATTTTTATCTCACCTTTGAACAAATCAAATCAAATCATGTTGTAGAGGCAATGGGCTGTCCTTGATGAGTAGTTCACCATTCACCCACAATTCATACACACAAAATGCATATAGAGGAAATGAAGAAAAGGTTTTATTTGTGTGTGAGGGAATGCAAATGAAGTCAATAATTTAGCAGAAATGTTTCAGTGATTTTCAAAGCAATGTGAATGATTTCACTAGTATTCCCAAACTTCAATTCATTTCTTTCTCTTTCTTTTCACATCCATCCTTGAATTTCACTCAAAAAAAAAAAGCACTTGGTGGATTGCATAGCAACAGATTGTATATGTATATCCCTGCTTAGTTTCTAACTGGCTTAACACCATGCATAAAATACAACAAATATTGTTTGAGGTGTTTTATATGAAATGACACACAATAATTTTATAAGGAAAAATAAAAAAGTGAGAATCTGCTAACACACCTTACCCCCCCCCCCAACTGAAAAGATGCTTCAGGCATTTTTAAAGATAGTGGTATCTGTACAACTATACAACTATTTGCTAGTTTCATTTATACCACAACATAATCTTTTTGATTGACGAGCCATGTCTCTTCAAAGACTCACTAAATTGTACAAAATAGCCTTCTTTCAAAGCTTCATGGCCTTATCTCTAATGTCTGATCAGCTGATTGATCGAAGCTCAATACAGACAAAGTGCCCTTTGCAAACTGTTACATACAAGTGTATAAACCATAGTGTTTTGCAACCATTTCCGGCATGCAGTATTATTAATAAGAATGTCCTTGAGAAGGATTTGAAAGAGGGATAAAAATGCCACATCCAGACTAAACATCTGCTTGACTGTGCGATGAACTATAGTGTTGGAAGAAATATCCATCTGGTTTAGTTCCAAGCTGTGAGAAAGACACTGGAAACATGGAAGCTGATTGGAAAGATGGTTTAATGATGAAACAGAACCACCAAACACATGGTTCTGGTGCAACTGACTACATGGAGTTGAGAGTGAAGGGTTTTTATACCTTCTCTTGGACTTGGCACTTGAACTGCCTGTTCCTGTGCAAGAACATGTATTCTATTGGCTGTTGTCAGATTCCCATGGGGCCATGTAGGGGTTATGTAGGGGTCATAGCTGCCTCTATAGGTTATCTGAGCTAAGTTTGGTTGAAGTTTCTGAGGGTGATGCAATGTCCTTAGGAAATTGTGCAATGTAGTCTTAGTGGGTTAATCCTATTAGGTCCTGGAGGGTCAGGTCTTAATCCCTTCACCCTGGAGCTCTTGTTTTGTAGACAGGCTGGCCCAATCATTTTTAATGGGCACAAAATATCTGCTGGGGACAGGGAGCTGGAGCTCTGAGTTTCTGTTTCCCATAAGATTTTTGATTTCTCTTTTAGGGGAAATATTTTATCCTGCCCTTTTAAAATATTCCTTAAAATATTTCATTCTCCTAGGAAGGGGTGGTGGCGGCTTCCCACAATAGTAATTCTAATTCTAGTTTGTATTTCCAGTAGGAAGCTCTAGTGTGGTCAAATATGCTAGCAAGCACTGAAGAAAATCCCTTTTTGGCCACACCCGGCCCTGGCTGATATGATTGTTGATAATGCTTTCACACAGAGAAGAGGATTGGAACTGTGATGTCACTTTCCCATTGCTGATTAGACTGAAACTGTGGCAGCAGGGGGATGGTTTCCTGCAGAGCTGGGCCTGCCTGTGTAAAAGGAAAGCAGGTGGTGAATCTGCTGTGAAGCAGGGCAGACTGAAAAAGGATATAGATTATAGTATTTCACCAAGGTGAAGAGTTCCTATTTTCTTTCTGAAGTGGAAGAAATAATCTTTTTTTCCTTCTTCTTCTATGTGTTGAATTAAATTCAAGGTTTCTTTTTCCTGCCCCACCAAAGGTTCTCCAGACTTGCTCAAATGAAGTAGTGGGGAAGAAACCAGTCATTTTAGAATGGAAAGCTAAAATAATATGAATCAATATAAATACATAATGTTAAACATTATGATCAATACTAATCTTATAAATATTAACTATAATTACATAACAGTTAATAGAAGTAATAGAATTATATAGTGTCCCAGCCATAGTCTTCCCAGTTGTAATGCATGACTGTGAAAGCTTAACAAAAACAAGATTAAAAGATGCTTTGAACAGGGAAGAAAATTGACAAGATGACCTTGGACAACAAGAAGAATAAGTCATGCCATATGAGCTGACACTAGAAGCAATAAAGCAAAATTTAAATGTTTGGACACATAATATGAATGCGATTGATTATGCGCCATCAAGTCATCGTCAACTCTTAAAATACATCAAACAATCAAAGGGACAGTATACTTCCTTGCTTTATTTCCTGCTCAATGCTAAATTATTCATTATGCCTTCCATTTATTCTCATGCATGTTTTACTTTTGACCTAAGTTACCTTTACTGTATTCACCAAGCAATCTTCGACTTTATAGTCATGCAAAGTATTTTATAATTCAAGCCAATTCGTTTTGTACTTCTAAAAACATATAATAAACTTTCTCATATGCATACTTTCTTCCATGAGCCACTGAGCAGAAATCTAATCCATACATCCAAATGCTTTTTTCTATACTTTTATTCCCATCCATCCACTCATGCCTGCTAACAGAAAAGCTTTTCCCTTATATTGCATTCATTTAGAACATTGCACAATTTTGTAAAAAATCATTCCTGGTTCTTCCATTGTCACCATTCACTAGAGCATAAGATTCAGCTATCACTAACATATGATAACTAACTTTCTTTTTCATTCACACCCACAGCAAAGCAAATGATGCCAATTTCTGCTTTCTGACACATTTTCACTCTTTCTTTCATAGTTAAATCTACAACTTTGCATTCAAGGATATATTCATTACCATTCCAGAAGATCCTTCTAATTAAATCCTCCCTCCCTCCCTCTCCCCCCCTCTCTCTTTAATTTCTCAAACACAACATACCTATATCCATTTTTCCTACCATCGTTTCCTTTGCTAATTTATACCATTTACTCTTCTTATATACAGGGATGTTATCTGGCCAGCTCTATCAAATTTGTGTGAAGTGATTGTTATGTTCCCATTCCCACTAAGAACTCAACACAGCCGAAGAGGAAGCATATCACTAGTGCTCAAGTCTCCAGAAATGTGAAAAAGCCAGTAGTCTTGGCACAATTTAGGGGGTTATCTAAGACAATTCACCACAGTCATCTCTTATCATGGCCATCTCATCACAGCCAATTTTTTGTCAATGAAAATAATGTGGAAGAAGCAATGGCAGTTAATATTTATCATGTTGAATTATCTCATGTGGATTGTCCCATGGCAACTTGGCTGTGGCACGATGACTGCAGTGAGATGGCTGCACTAGGTGGACTGCATCAAGATGGCCACAAAGATTTAGCTGTCTAATTCTGCAATTTTAGGGTGTTCACATAGTTTCTGTGTATAATGATTATTGCTATGGCAGTACCACCTTCTCCTTCAGCTGCAACTGGAAGACTTGGCACAGGAGTTTTTCAGTATGCAGCAATGAAAACATTGTTCCCTCTCTTTTTCCTACAGTCTTATTCTAAAGTTCTTCCCTAACCCCTGGAAGTCTTCAAGGCAACCACAGCCAACTCCTCAAATTGCAGCTGCCTCTTACCTCCATACTGTCAGCCTTAAAAGCCATTTTTTACTTGAAAGCTTCGAAGCTGCCACATTCAGTGCCTGGGAATTTGGGAGGGGGGATTTCAGAGTGTGGTAGAAGACTAAACACAACAACATTCTTCCTCAGAGAAGAATGTTGCCCTGCACCTGGAAGAGAGAGACTGGGGAGGTGTCTCCAGTTGGGATAAAGATTTTATTGGGCCATGTGATGGAGAGGGGATGGTTCTTTGATTTTTCTTTTGGGAAGGGAAAACCCAGAATTATCAGATTCGGGTTTTCCCAGATGTGCCAATATGACTACTCTAATAAAATGGAACTTTGAGGAACTGTTTGTCTCAGAGTTTATTGGTTTGGAGTTGGTTAGTTGGAATGTTGACACATACAGCTCAGCTATGCGGGGTTAGAAAGCCCAGAGGCTACCTCTGCTGTTCCTTACTCCTCCATTCAGGAGACTGTTGTGATTGCCCTGCCAGATCCTACTCAGCCCAACCTCTTTTGGGAGAATGGATAAACTAATTGTTGGTTTATTTAGATAAGTTTCCATAGAGATGTAGAAAACCAACTGCAGAAAGAGATCTGGTGGTTCACTGAGTCCTTTGAAGTTTTTGTTATCTGTTTATTATTTTTAATTATTATTTTTATTTCATTTTTATTTTTTTATTGGATGGTGTTTATCCCAAGCATGTTTAAACTCAGTTAATGATGATTGACCTACTACGTCTCCTGGACATGGATTCCAAGCTTACACTACTCTTTCTGCGAAATAATACTTTTTAACATTACTTTTGAACTTCCTTACTGTCAGTTTAGGGGCTACAGTAGCTCAGTCGATTAGAAAGGTTGGCAGTTCAGTGATTCAAATCCCTAGTACCTTGTAACAGAATGAGCTCCCATTACTTGTCCCAGTTTTTGTCAACCTAGCAGTTCAAAAGCATGTAAAATGCAAGTAGAAAAATAGGGACCATTTTGGTGGGAAGGTAACAGAGTTCTGTGTGCCTTCGATGTTTAGTCATTCCAACCACATGACCACAGAGACATCTTTTGACAGTGCTGGCTCTTCGGCTTTGTAAGAGAGATACTGTCCCCAAGAGCCGGAAATGACTAGCACATATGTGCCAGGGGAACCTTTACCTTTACTGTCAGTTTGAGATTATGCTTCCATGTTCTTGATTCCTCCTTACATTACAAGTCACAATTTTCCATTTTCAAATTTATTATCAGGTCATCTCAAATCCTTTATATAACTGCTTTTTAATTAAAGAAAGAATGGAGTCGGTTATCAGCCATAAGTCACATTTGTGCCCCATCAACCATTCCCTGCTAAAGGTAATATCCTGTTCAAGTGTGTTGATAAATTTTAAGCTAATTATATTGAAATTATCCTAAGATTACAGTCTTACCCTTCACCAATGCTTCTTGATGGGCAGAATAAAAGCAAACAACACTTAAAGCACTTTTAGCCCTTCTGGTAATTTGTATTTCAGAATTAGATTATTCTAAGCAGACAAGTGTTTATTTTATGTATTTATTTTTATTTTTTGACAAGCAATTATAAGATAACAGGTATAAGTATAAATATAGTTATGAATACAGGAAATGGATACATATAAGAAAAATAAAAAGAAACAATAGGACAGTATGACAGAAAGTTCCATGATAAAGAGGGGGGAATCCCCCCCAACTTATGGTATTTGGAAGAATCTATGTAGTTTCAACTGCAACTAGCCAGATCTCTCTTGAGAAGTTTACAAAAAGGGCTGTAAAACCAGTTGAGCTGCTGTAAGAAACCCCCATGAGCTCTATTTTGATTTAGTTGTTGTATTTTAAGTAGACTCGTATTAGTGTTTTGGTTGGGCCTTTGTGCCACTAACACCATTAAAAGAAATGTTCTGTCAGCATTTCAGAAGAAGAAAAGTGTATTAATTTGAGCCATTTACAGCTTGGCTGTAAAAGAGAAGGTGTTCTAAATTGGAACATAAAATGCCAGAACTTCTTGTGGAAGTCAGTATTGATCTTCATAATTCTTCTTTCCGTTACTGCCCCCCTTCCCATCAGAACTCCTGAATGTTTTAAATGAATGTCCTAAAAAGTTTTTTGCAAAGCATTCCCTCTTGTAGTCTTGTAAAGTAATCCAGGCAGCAGAGAAAGAACAGATTGTATGAGAATTCAATCTCTTCTTTTGCCTAGAACTTTCCATCTACAGATGAAATCAATGAAGGAAATCCAACATATTTATGGCTATTAAGAGATTTGGCTCAGGGAAAGCAAATTAGAATAGCTTCTGTGTGTAATTCCTTGGATATGTTTTCTATGGAGATTCTCACTCATCCAGGTCATGGTTGTCCCAAAGGATACAGATAAATCTCCAAGTGGCCTCAATGACTCTCAGAAAGAGTGTTAATGATTAGACGACTGCAAGGAATATGAATCCTTTCATTCTCCACCATTCAGTCAACTGAAGAAACTTCTTGGATGAGAAGCAAAATGTCTTCAAGGAAAAACAAAGTCCAGTTGCCTTTTGAAAAAAGACATGAGACCTTGGGCATGTCTTTCTTTTGATTATCAAGGAATGGATGGAAAGAGAAATTCATCTCCTTTTATTTATTTATTTATTTGTTACATTTTTATTCCCCATCACCACTATAATGTGACTGTGGACTCTTTATGAATTTATCCTGGAAATATTTGATGATGGTCCCTTAAAAAGAGATTGATTTCTCTGCAAATGTTCTAAATATACAGTGCTTCAACTTCCTATTTTATTTATTAAAAATAATTATATGAACACCCAGCTCATATACGTGTGACACCCAGTGTCTTACAACATTAAGAAAAAAACCTTATTTAACCTTCATATAATATTTCTGTTGTATAAGTGTTCTGTAAAAATTACATAACACATTGTTCCAAGATAGTAAAAAGCAATTTATGTGACTGAGAAAATTCAGAAATATTTACTGATACTTTAAAAATTTTATATTCACAATCAAGCAGATTGAAAATTAAATAGAAAAGAAAAGAATGGTGTCGTTCAATTCACAGATTACAATAAAGACTCTGCAATAAACAGTCTGGATAGAAAACATCTAGCCTAAAGGTATGATGAGGTAGCCAATTTTATTGTGATTTGTTCAGGGAGACAGGGCAAAATTGCTTTGCAATCTAGTAAACCTAGAGAATTCAAAACCATAGAAAAATTCCTGCGGAATCAAACCCATGGCCCAATGACAATAGTATTTTCACTTTTGGGAGGCCCATAAGAAGATCATGAGTATATAGTGTGCTGACCCATGGCAAATATTTAAGTTGCAACTCCAGGATCTGGGACACTTCATTAATACAATCATTATTGTAGCACACTTCATTAATATAATCATTATTGTCTAAAGTTGCAGAAATTGGGTATGCTTACTCTAGTGAAGAGAAGGACCAGGGGTGACATGATAGCAGTATTCCAATATTTGAGGGGCTGCCATTAAGAAGATGGTGTCAACCTATTTTCCAAATCACCAGAAGGCAAGACAAGAAACAGTGCATGGAAACTAACCAAGGAGACAAGCAATCTATATCTAAGGAGAAATTTCCTGAAAGCTAAAATAATAAACCAACAGAATGGCTTGCCTTCAGAAATTGTGGGTGCTCCATCACTGGAGGCTTTTAAAAAAAAACTGGACAGCCATTTGACTGAAATGGTATTAAGGTCTCATGCTTTTGAGCAGAGGGTTGGACTCCAAGGTCTCTTCCAACTCACTGTGATCTACTTTCTCTGATCTACTTTCCAGAATCATAGCATAGCATTCTATGTATGTATGCCCTGAGTACCTGTGTGCTGATGTTATGGCATTAAATTGGTTATTCCTTACCAGATTGTTTTCAACATGGCATCTGCTCAATGTTTTTTTAAATCATGGTCACAAATAAATGTTAATGGAGGTAACAGAGTAAATGTTAGAATTTAAATATCTGCTAGTCTTTTGTGGGACAAAACATGTACTTTGCTTTGATGAAGCTTCAGTGGAAGTAGAACTTTGAACTCTTTCAATAAAATGACTTGCTGATCTATGATAAGCAGAGATCGGTAGCTGTATGATAGCTTCTATCCTGACTTTCCCATTGGGAATAATCAATAACTTCTACAACACCCCAAACTTATGTTGAAGTTTGGGGTATTGTAAATGTAAAGTTGTACATATTTTGAGAAGTGCAATCTATCATGGGGGAGTTGGAGGAGAATGTAAATTTATGATCTATTTCTATAATTTAGAAATTATTGTAAACCATGCCCATAGTCAGAATATTTCAAGACATGAAACTGGAAACCAATGCAATTCAGAATTAAAATAACATAAACATAAAATAACATAAACAATTAAATATTGATGTGATATGGAGAAACAGAAAATTAATTAAGCAACTCACATTTGCAATGGGATATGAAATATATCAGGTCAAAAAAGTTGAGATGGTAGATATGATTTTGCAATCAAAAAAGTCCTGTTCTTTTCTTATGGATGCATGTGGCACATACATAAACAGATGGGGTGCTTCAATTTTACAATTGTGGCCACCAGCTTGAAATGCATTTTATTCTACCTCCACCACTCTCCAATAGACACATCTGAAACCACATGGAAATGTAATAATATAAACCCAAACATTTTAATACGGGATAAAAAGCAATCTGGCTTATCTTATAAGGTCAATCAAGTCATTCTTCTCACCCATTCATTTATGCACCTGCTAAAATATATTAGAAATAAATAAAGCTGCTTTAGACCACCACAGCAGTAGACCACACTTGAACTACAGGCAATCCTTGACTTATGACCACAATTAAGCCTAATATTTCCGTTGCTAAACAAAATAATTGTTAAGTGAGTTTTGCCCCATTTTACAACCTTTCTTGCCACAGTTGTTAAATGAATCACTGCAGTCAGTGGCGGGATTCTACCAGTTTCCCTACCGATTTGGTGATTGTGCACTTTGTGTGTGTGCAAGCACCTAATGTGTGCATGCAGTTTTCCAAACACCAGCTGAGGCTCTGCGGCTCCAATCAGCTGAGAGGATAAAGAACAGAAAAGCGCAGGGGTAGGTGGGAGGGCTGATCCTGCACTTTTCTCTTCTTTCTCCTCTCAGCTGACTGTCAGAGCTTTTTTTTTTTTACTACCGGTTCTGGTGAACCAGGCCAAACCGGTAGCATTTCACCACTGACTACAGTTGTTAAGTTAGTAATATGATTATTAAGTGAATCTGGCTTTTCCACTGACTTTGCTTGACAAAAGGTCATAAAAAGTGATTGTCAGGATTCCGGCAGTTACCCCAATTAAATCATGAGTCTCAAGTCAAACTTCCAAAACTTCAAAAGGATTTATCGGGAGTTAACATGTCCGGCACTGCCTGGATGTAGCTGACTCTGAGAGACATAATTCATTCTCATCCTTGACTCTGGTTTCCCCCCATCCCCTGGGTGTATCATAATTCATATTCTCCAATGAGACACATCCCTAGCTGAGAGTCATCAGTCATGTTCTTCAGTTAGAATTTTGTGCAACAGAAATTTCAGTCACCTAGTTTCTAACTTTGAAAACTATTTATCAAATGCACTTTTTATTTCCAAGCTGACGCACTGCTTTTCAAACCCCTTTCCCCCCTTCCTTTCTGTTGGCAACTCTAAAAAGACCATAGAAATATTTTATAAGTTGACATATGTCATAGTACAAGATAAAGGTTCCCCTCGCATATACGTGCTAGTCATTTCTGGCTTTTGAGGACGGTGCTCATCTCTATTACAAAGCCAAAGAGCCAGCACTGTCCAAAGACATCTCTGTGGTCATGTGGTTGGCATGACTAAACACTGAAGGTGCATGGAATGCTGTTACTTTCCCATCAAAATGGTCTCTATATTTCTACTTGCATTTTACATGCTTTTGAACTGCTGGGTTGGCAGAAGCTGGGACAAGTAATAGGAGTTCACTCTATTACATGGTGCTAGGGATTCGAACCACTGAACTGTCAACCTTTCTGATGGACAAGTTCAGCGTGTTAGCCACTGAGCCACTGGGTCCCTCTAAACATGTCATAGGGATAGTAAAAGTGCTACTTTCATGCTTCATTTATTTTGAGAAATAGGATTGGCTGACACTTCTATTTGAAAAAACAAATGCCTCAATTTGCCTCAATTAAAATGTATCTGCGGAGCAGAAGTTCTCACACAAATACAGAAAATGTAATCCCAGAACAAAGCAACAACAAAGATGATCCTAAATAATCAGAGGTGCAACAGAGAGATTGATCTGAATGTAATCTCAGCTGGTTTATCTAGTTTACCAACATTATTGTCCCTCTAGATCCTGGATGGAGGGGAGGACCTTTCAGGACACCTAAACCTTAGGGGAGGGTGCCAGGTTGGGGATCAGCTGCCATAACAGTATGAAATTATGCATTTTTCACAGTTATCTAAGGAGTGAAATGAAACAAAGGATGTTCAGAGGTGAAACCTAGACCACTGGCAGATTACTTAATCCTCTGGATGTTTGGCCCAGCCTTTCTTTTATCTCAGCTCTTTTGCTTATTCATTTCTCTGTACCCTTTTCCTTTAACAGTAAATTTTGTGGCTGCTGACAACAACGGTAATTGCTTTATGTAGAATAAAAGTCCTTCCATTCTTTTGCTCTGCTTTTATAGTATACGCAACCTTACTGAGCTAAAGTTAAAAAGGACAGAAAAATTCATGGCGTTTGCGCTAAGAGTGTGTTTTATGCTTTTCTGCTCTTAAAAGCAGGAGGATGTTCCAAGGATATGGAAATATCAGAAGCAAGAGGCTGTATGTGCAGCAGTAAATGTTTCTTTTATTTCCCTATTTACAATGTTTGCTATTAATTTCAGAATTCTTGGCATTTACAGCAGTCTGAAAGGAACCTCTGGCTCTGCTTTCTCTTCTAAACTGATCTTTCAGTATTAAATAATCAAATACCTTGTTTTAAGAAACCATTTTGGTGCAAAGCAAACACAACAGCATTGTGTAGCACAGTGCTTGGCTGGTTTCTTCCTCTGGTGGAGTTTGGTTGTGGGTGGCCTTTATACTCCATGTGAAGCAATTCAAATAAAACATTTCAACACCAGACAATGAGCATGGGAAGGCTGAGCTGAGTAATCTGGAGGACTGTTCTAGATCCCAATATGACTTATCAACCTAACTTTATTGGAGAGTTATTTTCCCAACCATCTTTTTTAGCTCCTGTGAATTCAAATTAAAGGAGAAGCTGGTATCCTACAAAGAGAAGCACCAGCCTGAGGTATAAATATTATCTACAAAACTGGAACAAAACCAGAAATTCTTAGAAAACAAAATGAAATTGTACATATTGGGAAATCTTCTGAGGAAAGAAATGACAAAGATGAACCAAAAGAGTAAAGACTATCCTGAAAAATTAGAGATATTAGTGGGAAAGGATCCTGTAAAAGATTTTTTTTCTGATTAATGGGTGTTTTACCATACCCATGGCACTACTATTTTTGGGGGGAGAGGCATAAAAGAACCTTAATTTTACAAATATATCCTGATACCTCCCCCACCAAAGATTGGAACATTCCTGGCCTAGTCCTATACTGACAACCAACTTTTCAAGATAGAATATTATTATGGTTTTACTAAATCATTTATCTTTTTTTAAAAAAAGAAGTGAGATTTGGATATGTGGTAAAGTGGAAGAATTAGATTTTTTATTAAGTAGTGAAGTTATTAAGCATTATGACCAGCAGCAGATTCTGGCTCTATTGACCAGACCACCCTGTGTAGGAGAAGGAGTGGCAGAATTGGGGGAGGGGGGCAGAGTCAAAAGAGAAATTAGCCTGGAGTCTTTATGTAGCTACAAATGGACTAAGTCCAACCCTTCTTGAATTCCATTCCCTTATCCACTGCCAAAATAGTGCTAACCATTAGTTGAGTAGATTCCTGTGCATAGGCATGAGTAAAAATAAAACAGTTTAATCATTGGAATTTCCTATGTGTTGGGCAACTTCATGCCTGACACCATGGTTAATTCCTTTCTGCTCCACATCCTGTTTCTAAGTCAGTCCCAGCTATGATCTCCAGCAGCTGATAAAAAAAAAGGCATGATGTCATATTTAGGAACAAACTACTGTAGATGTGACATAGGTCAGCCTTGCCAAATAGGTTACTTTAAACCAGTTTTCCCAAAATAAGTAGTCTATAGATAGGTACTTCAGATTCCAGAAATATCAGTCTTGGTCATGCTAATTTTGGGATTCAGTCTGCTGTAAATATCTAGATCAGGGCTGTCAAACTCGTGCCATCACATTGTCATCACGTGACATATCATGACTCCCCCCAATTGCTAAAATGGGGGTGGGCATGACCAGCGCATGACGCAACTGGCCCACAGGCTGCGAGTTTGACACCCTTGATCAAGAGGATAGCCAGAGAAAGCCAATTTAAACAATGGAAAAAGCCGGGAAATGCAAATCCGACAATGGGAGAAACACACTTTTAATCTATTGGTCCCTGTCATTTGTGAAGCAGTTGGAACTTCTACCACAACGAATGGTTATGTAGTAAGCATCCCAGAGGCACAATAATCAAATCTTCCATCTCTAAACCACAAATTGGATTTGTGTCAAAGATTTCTCTAATAAGTAGCAGATAGAGACCCAATTAGTTAGGTCCTAGCCCCAAGTTAATTATGACTTTGATTGTATCCCTTTTAAGATGTGTCATCCAGTATCTCAACTGGAGTGTGTATGACTGTCCCCTCAAAGTTTCTTCTCCCTAATGGTGGTAGACTAAGTTGTTCTTCCTGACAGGTTGGCTAGATCAGGATGGGTTTAGCTGTATTTTAAAAAAAGGAGGCAGAGCGTCAGGCTAATCACATTTTACAACCTAGTACATGGGAGGAAAGTCTTCATCCTGAATAAATAGTGGCCTCTGTATTTCTATGTAAATAAGAATTGGGGAAAAAAAAAACAAGAGATTAAGCATATTCTTTCTTATCTGGGGAGGATAGTACCCCAGGATTTATGTTAGAAATAAATATTCTCCCGGGCTTTTATTAAGGTACCTAAAATATTTATAGCTGTTTTTAGTTTGATTTCATGCCATGCCGTTTTTATTTCATTTTAACAATTGAACCTCCTCAGACTCTCCCCATCCCATTAATCATAGTACCCTGTGCTCAGCCCTAGTAACCAAACACAGCCACTCCTCATCTTACATCCTATTAATTTCTCCATTGGCTGCCCCCACCCCTTCAGAAATGTAGCAGCAGGTTCCTGCCAATTTATGTGCCTTTCCTTCAGAAAGGGAGTAACTGTGTGCATTTCTCCTGGTCGTGAAATGAAATGAAATGAAATGAGCCTTTAGGAGCCACAGGGCTCGGAGAGGCAGGTTTGTCCATTTCAAACATTACTCGCTTGATGCATTGTGGAGGGAGGGACATTAGCACACTCTTTCCTTTTATTTCCAGCCTAAATTATTTCCAGCCTTATCTCCGTTCTTTAAGAGATCCTCTCCCTTCGATGATTTTTGAATCTCAGTTGCACATCCCTGGCCAGGCAACATCATGATTTTCAACTATTGTATCAGAAAACGCTTCCAACCATAGGAAGAAGCTCTCGCATGGGACACTTCAGTAAATCTCTGGGGAATCAGGGATTAGGAAAAGTCATCTGTCTACCCCAAGATATTTGGACAGGCTTTTGAAAAATAAAATCAAAATGAGATAGACAGTTGTCATTCTCACACCACATGGATTTGTGTAGACACCTAAAAAAGGCTCTTCAATAACAACAAGAATATGCTAGCATCAGAGGAGCCCACCCGTTGACTCCATGCATGAATCACAGCAAGTCTTCTTAAGTGAAAACAGGCCTTGACTCCTTCAAACAAATGCAGAATGGGGCTGCCTTTGTGGATGGTAATTATCTTCCCTGTTTATATAAGGATTACTTTTATGTTGGGTGAAGCTGGGAAAGAACAACTGGATCATGCAGAGATACCACCAGAATTCTCTTTTGTAAGTTATTTAGTTGATTTGATCGCACTCTACCCAACGCCAACAGCATATAGATTTGGAATGACTTAAATTCACTATATTTCTAAGGCCAAATTAACAATGAACCACTTTTAAACATATGAAAGCATGTTGACTACATACTGTAAGTTTAGCAAAGTTCCTTGTTTCTGTGCATCTTCTGTATTCTTAAAGGAGGCACCAAGCGCTGCAAATTGCAGGGAAAATGTGGCTGGAAGGCTAGGGAGAAAGGCATAGAAAGAGGCACGTTGTCTATGTTAGAATCCATTCTCGCAATTGTTATAAATGGAAATTATTATTTCATGGTAACAGTGCTCCCTGGAGTGACCTCATTGGTAATATAAGAACTGCATTTATGGTAGAGAAATGGGCATTTAAAAACAATGCATAATGTTTATATATGCAGAAACATGCACTTAATGCGGGCAGTTAAGAATATTAAACTGCTAATGCAGTTTGCTGGAGAGATGGGGAGAGAGATGTTGCTCAAGCAACTCTTTAGAAATCCTTATTAGACTGTTTTGTGAGCCTCTAGATGAGAGCAGTTTTTCCACTTGCTCTAAAGAATGGGGCAGATAGGTTTCTCCTGCTTGTTAAAGACAATACATTAATTCTGAGGCTTGTGCTTTCTAAAATGAAAAAAAGTGGGAGGGGGGAAATTGGGGCAAGACAGAGAAAAAGTGGCAATCTTGATGAAAAAATGCTAATTTTGCCATCGCTTTCAAATAGTAGAAAATTTCAATTTCGTGAAAAAGGAATTTCTTTCCATTTTTTTCCTCCAAAGAAGAATAAATGTTTGGGTTTGGGCATTTATCATAAGGATGTGTGTGTGTGTGTGTTTTTGTGTGTGTGTGTGCGTGTGTGTGTGTGAGAGAGAGAGAGATTGAGAGAGAGAGAGAGAGATTTGTTGCTGTTCTTGTTTTTACTGGAGAATATCACCCACAGTTCAACAGAATCACAAGTAAAAATTAGGAAGAAGGTCTATAAAATATTTTCTCCTTAATGTGGCTTTTTCAGCTCAAGGACTGTGGGCAGCAGAGACCCTAATCCAGGGGTGTGGAACTGAGGCCAGTGGGTCAGATGCGTTGTGTGTAGGCCACGCCCACCCCAACTCCATGAAGGGGGAAACATGGCGTAACGTCACGTGATGGCAACGTAATGCTGTGAATTTGACACCCATGCCTTAATTCATGGTAGAAGAAAACTTAAGGCAAATATATATATATATATATATATATATCCTTTACCATCTAGGAAGATTTTTTTTTAAAAAAAAATCCAAGGTACCCAGGAAAAATTTCTTTAATAGGAAGAACATTTTTAAAGCAAAGTCTGCACAACACTAATTTCAATCATAGGGAAAAATATATGGATTCCCCCCCCCCAAACACACACAAAAAAAGATGCTTTCGGTAACATGTCCATGTATTTTTTCTTGGTAGTAATATAGAAATGATTTCACACTGCTGCCTTCTGAACTTTGTTAAACCTTCAGTGTGGATTCACTGTTTGAAGGCAATTTGATCCAATCTACAAACTGAATTGATTTTCTGAATCAAATGATCTCATGGAATTGGAAGTCTCCAGATTGAATCAGCATTCTAAATTGGTAGTTCTGCATCAGTGCCCTGCTAAAGAATTGATAATGCATTTACAGATAATTCTGTAATATAAAACCAGATGTCTCTCTTGCCTCCTAAAAGAGATACCCAGCATATGTTGTAGAAACAGAATAGGCATGCTAAGGTAACATGATATCTCCCAGAAGCTTTCAACTTTTATTTTCATGGGCCCCAGCATGGCCAATGACAAGGGAATTGTGGGAGTTGTGGTGCAAAATTTCTGGAAAACTTCAGGTTGCCTACCATTAGAACAAAACTGAAGTTTTTAATGATGACTGTTATGCTGGACATATATCCAGCAGTACAAAATATTGGAGAACAGTTACTGGATCCTACAAAAACTGGAGGCCTCATTGCTACTGAGATGTGAATTTTAAAAACTCTATTAATTATTTATTTTCTACTTTTTTTTAACATTGTCAAAAACCTTCATTTTTATTCTCCCAACAACAGCCCTATGAGGAAGACTGAGCTAAGAAAGAATGACTGGTTCAAAGTCACCCTAGTGAGGTTCCATGTCTCAGAGGGAAACCAAGATCTCTGCAGACTTAGATCAGACTGAATTTATAATCCAAGTATATTTCATTTCATGTGAAACTCCACCTTAATTCTTATATAGTTCTTCAAATACTTATTTTGTGAAATACTACTCATGGCTGTTTGAAATATCGGCAACAACATATTAAAGACAACACATAAATAGTCTGTTTAGATTTATTCTCACTCTTCCCACCAAGAATTCAAGCTGGCATCCATACCATTCACTGATTCAATTTTTCTCCAAACATACTTTTGTATAGTAGGTTGGGCTGAAAGAGAATAACTGGACCAAAAATCAGCTCTTGAGCTTCCATGGCACATGGTGAAATAGAACATGGTCTCCCCAGTCTTAGTCTAACATCTTTAGTTTAAGCATCTTAGTCCAAGTAGTGCAAACCACTGGTCCTTTTTAGTCCAAAGAGGGCTATTGGTGTTCAAGTTGATAGTGAGCTAATCCAAATATCCCTTGGAGTTTTGAAGCTGCAGAATACTTCATTACTTCTCTGCAGGAAACTTAGTTCCAAGCAACGTGATAATAATAGCAATTAACAAGTTAGACTTTTCAGTTTAAATTAATTGTTCTGCAGTATTGTAACATCAATACTAGGATACAAAATGTGATTTCCTATCTCCATGCAAATTAGTTATATATATTGGCAATTTACCTTATTCAAATATAAGAGATCATAGAGCTTAACTATTATATCGCTTAATTAGCTGAACACAGAAATACACTCTCTCTTCCCTTTTGACCTTCTTGGGTGATGAACACTGTGGCAAACCAGACAATTTCTGGAGATTTTATCTGCTGAAGTAGTTGGTACAGATTGTATCAACGTGGTTTGCTTATTTCTAGTGAAATATATTTTGATGAGTCTGAGTTAATATTCCTAATAGGCAGTCAAGAAAAGAGAAAAGGGATAGTAAATCAAAGAACAGATAGTATTGTTAATTAATAATATGCATTGGATAAGGTTTGTAACTAATACAATATTAAAATTAGATTAGGATGAACTGAGTTATAGGCTAGCGTTGATGGGATCAAATGCTAGATGCAGAATGCTGCTTTTGTCTCAGGACAAAACAGTTTTGTATGACATCAGTTCATGAGTTCTGAAAGAACATTACTCAAAATAGCATAAGTGTTGTTTTGTGAAAATACTGAAAATGTTCCTAGTATTCCAACCCTAGAAAATAATGGGAGCTCAATATGACCTTCTTGCTCCTTGTTTCTCCTCATCCCTTTCGCTACAGAAGCAAGTGTTATGTTTTGTTATGATCACAAACGAAGTGCTTGATAATAGATCAACACACATTCCTTAACATGACTTGTTATACTTTCCCTTCTTCCTTAATGTGCAGGGATGCAAAAGAGACAAAGGAATGTTGAACCTTGATTTTACTACAATTAGGGCTTGTGTTTGATATTGTGTTACTGGAAATATTTCATGATGGTTTCACTAACCATGCTATCATAGATCTTCCTATCAGAAATTTGGAATCCTTGGAAGACTATTTTTGCAGCTTCTTACAAAACCATCTAAAACAAACCCAAAGACCCAGTATATAAAGAAAACAAAACCAGAAGTATCTACAACATACAGTGTGAGGTTTGGGGCAAAAAAAACCTATTGTACAAATAGGAAGAATGTACCCATGAGCATCAGTTGAGTCAGAAATCATAATGAAAAGCCATTAATTTCTTGGAATACAGACCAGTTCAAACAGATTCAGCTGGAAAGCTGTAGGCATTTTAGATCAGCCCAGATCAACCGTACAATGCAAATAATAAAATAAATAAATAAATAAAAATCCTAGAATTGATAAATCAGGTTTATAGAAATAAACCTGTTAGGAATCACTCAAAAGGTTAAAGATATATGAAAGCACTTTTATCCCTTACCACATATCTATGAATCAAATACATAAGCAAAACCAGCATATAATCAGTACAATATGCATCAGACAATAAATAATACGTTATACAATGAAAAAACTATACTACCAATCAATACATCCTGCTCAATCCATTCAAGGTGGTTAGATAATCTGCTATATCCAGGGAGGGCTGTTTTTTGCCTCCCCCGGGCTTCAGAGGCCCCCCAGAAGCCAGAAACAGACTCGTTTCTGGACTTCTGAAACTTTCTGGAGGGCCGTTTTTCACCCTCCCAGAGCCTCCGTGTGGACCCTGCATTTATCTGCATTCAAAACGGAGCACATGGAGATTTCTGGGAGGGAAGGGATGGGCAGGGCCAGCCAGTCAGTTCAACTACCAGTTCGGTGAACCAGATGTAAATTTAACATCCAGTTCACCTGAACCGACTGAATCCTACTCTTGGCTATATCTAAACAGAAAACAAACCTCACTTCCCTATGTTAAGTGTTCAAGACCTAGTATGGTTATAAAACATTTGGAAAAAGAACATAGAATCTGACTCAGCAGCAGGTAGAGTAGATTGAATTTTTGTCTCTTCAGCAGCATAGGCAGGCAAGAACAAGATTCACCAATATATGGATCTATTGCTAAACACAAAGACATCAAAATAATAGAACCTATATCATGGTATCTGAGAGAATATACCAAAAATAATTAAAACAACAGACTATGATAATCTGATAATCCATAGGATGCTTTATTACATAAAATACTGCAGTACCAGACTCCTAACCCCCAAAACAACAGTTTAGGAGAAAGGAGACACTCCTTTTTAGTAAATACTTTTATTTTAGTAAATTATCGGGATGCCTTATGCACGGTCACTCATGTCCTGGTCACCTCCCGCCTGGATTACTGTAATGCCCTCTACATGGGGCTCCCTGTGGGGAGCACCCGGAGGCTGCAACTGGTGCAAAATGCAGCCGCGCGGGTGATTATGGGGGCGTCTAGAAGCACTCATGTGACGCCTCTCCTGCGCGAGCTGCATTGGTTGCCAGTGGTTTTCCGGGTGCGCTTTAAGGTTCTGGTTTTGACCTTTAAAGTGCTCCATGGCATCAGACCAGGTTATTTGCAAGACCACGTTCTGCCAGTAGTCTCCCACCGTCCGGTGCGCTCCCACAGGGAGGGCCTCCTCCGGATCCCAATGGTCTCTATGTGCCGCCTGGTGACTCCGAGGAATAGGGCCTTCTCTGTGGGGGCACCTGCTCTCTGGACTGGGCTCCCCCCAGAGTTGAGAATGACCACCGACCTGAGGGTGTTCAGGTGTGATTTGAAGACCTGGCTCTTTGAGCAGGCCGGCCTAGGCTGATTTTAAATTGATTTTAAATTGGGTTTTAATCATGGTTTTAGTATTGGGGGCTTTAGATCTGGGAGCAGCCCATATTTAATTCTGTTTTAACTTTTTTATATGTATTGTTTTAGTTGGCTGTGCACTGCCCTGAGTCCTTCAGGAGAAGGGCGGTATATAAATTGAATATATATATATACATATATATATATATATATATATATAGGGTCAACACATTTAACAGATTACATAATACTTCCTGTTTTCCATACATAGAAGTTATAGAGGTTTTCATAAGAAAAACATGGGTAGTCTGGATGTTTTTCCATAACTCCTCCCATGCATCCCTGGAAATTCCCCAACTTTCTTCACTTTACCATTTATCTTCAGATTTCCTGTTTTCTCCTTACAAAATTACACAAGAGATCATTAATATCCCTATAATGTCAAGATGACCTTCTTATTTATCCAAGCCAAGAACATATTATTTCGCAACCAGACAGGATATTAGCAAAACAACAACGTACATAAATCTAACAGGTCAAATAACAAGCAACATGGCTTCTGTCTTGCTCTTTATATTCTTATGTGTATAACAGTATCGTAACAAGGACCAGCCTTTTATACTTAAATTGCAAAGCTGTGTAGAGTCATTCTGCTGCCCTGTGCTCACCAAGTAATCCAGAGCAATACAGAATCTTTAGTTGTGACATTTTTAACTCCACACTAGAAATTCAATGCAGCAAAAAGGCACAAAAGCTTGCAAGACCTATATACACATACCAGAGTTCTTTCATACCAGCATTTTTAGTAATCTTTGCATTTATACAACAATAGGATTAGCAATAACATCTCTCTGTAAAATAAAACAGCACATATGGAAACATAAATTCTAATTGAAGGGCTTGCAGCCTGCAACATACCTACGAGGCTATTAGACATAGTTAGGTTTTGTTCTTGGTTGGGGCATTTCAGGATCAGAACGTTTTAAAACAAGGGCAATTGTTGGGGTAGAGAGATGACTGCTCTATTTGTAAACAGGAGCAGGGATCCAAAAATGCTTTTATCTTTTGTAGGGGATCATGGATTATCTTATTTTTATGTTTTTTTAGTCCATTAACTGTTCTCACAAGCATTAGTTTCTTCTGGGTTCTTTGTTAGTACCTGGAATGAAGTACAGTGATTTATATGATTGAACTATTAATCTGAGCTCACTGCTCAGAAGTAGTTCAGGTCTCACTATGGACAAGAAACCGACAGGTACTAGGGATTTATTTAGAAAAATACAGTAATTGCTGTATTTCAATTTGCTAGTAAGTGGAATAAAGAGTTAACACTTCAATAGCAAAGTTATACTGCCGAAGTCTTTGCTTTGCTTAGTATAGAATAAAAGTTATGTTTATAGTGCACTGCTACACATTACTTAGATTGTGATATTGAGTTTTTACTTATTTTATCTAAGGACAGATGAGACTATCTTAACGTGAGCATGTCTTGAGATTGTAACTGGCAAATACAATGTTTTAAAATGATTGTTAGATGTAGTTTGAGCCTCTTCCAGATTAACACTAGTGGTACAATGACATAGGCAGCAAATTAAAAAAGAAAGCATGCTTTCAGCTTCAGAAGAATCATGTTTTCTCATCTGTAAATGTAATGAATGATTCATTAACTGAAACTAATGCAGTTAATTTAATCATGAGACACCCTCATTATTATAACGTATGGAAGTGACTTGGTTGTGTCTCCCAAAGATTTCAATGATTTTCCAAATCACTTGCAATGGAATCCTTTTTGTATGCTGCAGACTTTTGTGATGGTACACCAAGACACTGGAAACTGGTCTTCTGCAGTGAATGCTACCTGAACTTGCTTAGATTTATTGGACTTCTACTGTGACCATTAAGATTACTACGTTTTTTCAAAGTAGTATTAAGTAGTCCTCAACCTATTTAGTGACTGTTCAAAGTTACAATGGCACTGAGAGCAAATTGATTTATGACTGTTTCTCACACTTACAACTGTTACAGCATTCCCATGGTCACATGATCAAAATTAGAACTGTTGGCAACTGGTTCATATATGCGGCGGTTGTAGGGTCCTAGGGTCATGTGATTGTCTTCTGACAAGCAAAGTTAATGGGGAAGCCAGATTCACTTAACAATCATGTCACTAACTTAACAACTGCACTGATTCATTTAAAACTGTGGCAAGAAAGGTTGTAAAATGGAGCAAAATTCACTTAACTAATGTTTCACTTAGCAACAGAAAAGCTGGGCTCAGTTGGTGGTCATAAGTCAAGGACTACCTGTATTTTCCCTTCCTAATAATTGATGGCAGGAAATAAACATGAATCAACAAATAATTCAGTCGTATCAGATCTTCTGGAGTCTCGAACCTAATTCCCTTTGGCTGTAATTTTCCCTAATCTGATGCCCATAATCCATTTTGGCCATTCTGGTAATTCTGGGATTGGTAGTTCTACCTGTTTGGAAGACATCAGGTTGGCAAAGGCTGATTTGGAACAAGGCTTGCAACTCACACCTCTTGTGCTTTGAGAAAGTACAACCATATTCTAATATTAGCAGAGTCCGCTAATTCTCACTTCATCCCAGCCATAACTTCCACATTACTTGTGCATAAAATTACTGGTGCTGCTTTTTGTAGCCAGAGGAATCAGGCACTGGGTCTAGTTTCCAGTGTGGCATGTGCATGTTGACTTTGGTATATTACATGCACAGCTAGATTTTTTTTTTTGTCTGCTTGGATCATTGTAAAAAGACCTCTCTTTTTCTGCCAAAGGATCTTAAAAAAACTTAAAAAAGGACTGAACTCATCTTACCTGTGATTTAAAGTGTCTACATAAATGACATAGTATGCTCTGTTCCAAAAGTTTTTTTAAAAAATTCCTCGTGCTACTCAGATTGTTTCCAAGATTTTTTTTTTAAAAAAATTGCTGTCCTTTTTAAATTCACACTATGCTATGAGGAAATAAAATCCATTTATCTCCAGATAGCAGTCTTCTACCATTGCTCATTTTATAGGATTGGCCATTAAATGGCTGATTAGTTCTGTGTCTTTTATAAATATTTCAAGAGTTGATCTTTTCCAAAGGTTTGCAGGCTACATCTGTTATCTATAGTATTTCAGCATGCATCTGGATTTGCTAAGATTTGCAAGCCATTTTAATAGTATTTCAATGGTTTTGTTGTATTGGAAGGAGATTGTTCATTGTTTAGGATTGTATCAGGGTATTTATATTGTTCCCTTATCCTTCTATTAGTATTTTTTTGTTCTTCACATCACAGGTGAATTATAAACAGGTATTTATGTCATAGCAGACCAATTGCTTGGATTTATGACTGTTTTGCTTTAAAATGTAATTATAATAAATGTGTACACTGTTCTCATGGGAATAATTTAGGACTTCTTGAAGCAGAATTGAGAGAATATTATCATTACAATTGTTAGATTAAACAACAGACATTTTTGAAGCTGATCTTAAGGCAGAAATACTGGAAAAAAGTGTATCAGCCACCTCTAACTCCCATTGAAGAGAAGTAAACTGACTCAGGCACTCTGGAACAAGTTCTGGTTTTCCCAATGTCATTTCAGGTCTTGCAGGATCACTCCAACATACAAAATCAGATCAGCTGTGGTTTGGGTAGAAGTTTCTGTAGCATTAAGAGAGTAATCTTGAGCTGATCCAATAGACTTGTTTGAGAATGAGATTTCACATTGGGAATAAACTTCTTACAAAAGGGAAGTAGAAAATTAACAAGTGAATGTTATAGTCACTTATTTTTTATGAAGATTGTGAGATATATTACACTGGGGTCCCCACCCCTGGGCCATGGGCCATTATTGGGCTGCAGCGTGTTCAGAATCAGGTCATTCAAGTAGTGGGTGAGCATATGTGTTGAAGGCATCTTAATTGCATATTCAGTTGTAGTCATTTAAAAACCATTGTTTGTCCTCTGTTAGCATGAAAATTATTTCTCTCTTTATACTCAATGTACAATTATGGTCCTTGTTCAGTAATAATAGCTGGTACTGTCAAGTTAGTCATTAAGCAAAGTGGTCTCTAAGTGAAACTGGGACTATGCTTATGATCTTACTTCAGCTTTCCTTTGCTTTCCAGACCTGCAAAGATCAAAAATATGAGGATGGATGGCAAAGTGATTTTTTTCATCACCATTGTAACTGTGAGTGGCTGCCAAATAAGAAAGTCAGTAACCAGGCATTACTGGTTTAGTGCAAATTGAAATAAAAGGGTTTATCATGATGAACACCAACCAAAACCAACCAAAACAATGAGCATCAGTCAATTGCCAAAAGGGATCCCACTGAATAGCCATAGGATGACCATTTCACCCTCAGGATTCCCAACTTGTCCCTATGGATCAATTTAATATATAGGCTACCTCAAGAACAAAGTCCCTGGTCACAAATAAGGCATCTTTAATTATCAATTGCAATCCCCTTAGGCTGGTTCTGCCATTGAGACTAATGACCTCAGTAATAAGTAAATAATGAATGAATGAAGAGATTTTACTTAATGCAAATTACCTTTTGTCTCATGCAAACATTCATTTATTTAAATTTACATCACATCTAGTTCTAGATGACTTAAAATCTCTACATTTTGCAATGGTTATAAGGGAACTGGTTCTGAGCCAGCCAAAGTTTTGAAAAGTGACCATTCTTGTCATTTTCCAATGCAGCATATTGATCAATGATAATAGGTGCCACTGCTCTTAGTGAAGGCAGACTTTATAGCTTTTACTTTCTGAGCAAGGCCATAAATCCATACATTTCATTATGCTTTTGCCATTATTTGCTCATCATTCACCTGAAATTATCCTAAGTCTACAGTAGAATCCATTAGGTTTTCAGCTTATAGATCACATGATTACAAAGTATACCATAACACGGTCATAAAATGTCTTGGAGTGAGATGCAGCTATTCGTCAGTATTGGTCATTTTCTTTCCTTTGACATAATGGCAAAACTCATCTTGGTGATTGTGAGAATGGATAATCTTCTCTCCTCATCAGTTAGAAAGCCTTTTCTACGGTGCAGGTTAAAATAACATTTTGCTTTGCAAGTGGAAGAAAGCTGTCTTCCTGATGGAAATGCCTGACAGATGTTTCATCTGCTCTTTCAAACAAACAAAATAATTGAGATTAAATAGCTCCAAATATTTTAAGTTGAACTTTGGATTGACAGGCTCCCATGTAGTAGCATTTGTACAGCAGGCCAGAGAGGGAAATGATCCCTGACTGTAGAGCACAAAACTGTAGGGAAAAAAGCATCGATAGAAAAATCACAAACATACTCTACACTCAAAATTTGTAAGGATAATTGATGAAAATTGTGTTTTCTAATATTTTGCCCAAAGTACTTTTTTCCATCAGCTGATGTTTAAAGAGGGCAATTGGAAAGTGTGCAGCATTTTCCCATATAAAGTAGGTTATAAATAAGCAATCAAACCGGCAACTAATATCCTGAAGCTAGGTGATATACTAAATAATGTCATCACATTTTACTGCCTTTTCTGAGTGATCAGTTCTAGCTGTCAATAGTGCCTCAGTAAATGTCAAGCTTTACTTTTCATTATGTTTTAGAATCAGAGGCAACAGAAGATTATTTTTATTATTTTCATTCCTTACCTTTGTTCCCTTTGATACAGATTTATATGATATCAAATAGATTTCTGCATAGCTGAGACTCTAGTCTGCAAATGTTGGTATCTAGGTAGCAGTTTTTTGCAAATGTTGGTATCTAGGTAGCTATAATATTTTTATTTCCCACCTCCATTCAATTTTATGCTTTCAGGTGTCTCTGGTGCTTTTCCAACAAAGTGGAGTTGGATCTTGTTTCTGAAAGGTGGGGGAAATAATGGAAGGGACAGCTTTTTGCTGTTAGAACCTCAGCTCTGTAAATAAACAGACATGCTTTGCAGCAATCTGTGAGTGAATTATTTTTCATTCTGGAGCAATTTGCGTGAAATCTCACTCTGTTCTCACATCATCTTCAAAAAGAAAAATATCATAAATATGCAGCACTTTTATTATGAAGGAAATGGGACTGAAATTTGAAAGAAATAAACAGTTTGAATTGAGCATCTTGTGCATGAAGGAGGAAAAGGAAAGGATTAAAAAAGAGAGGAATAGAAAGTTAAGGTGTTGGATAAATACATGACATAAAGGAGAATTTTAAAATAGACTGTTGAAGAGATTATTCAGGAAGAGTATTATTGCACGCAGAATTCCCAAAAAGAAGGCTTGAGTGACAATAAGGTATGAATACTGTGACAGAAAAATCTGCATTTTTATGTTTTCTCCATCTTTTTCCCATTTACTGTAGGACCGACAGAGCCTGGGGGTGGAGTCTAGAGAGGAATTAGCCTGGAATCTTTCGTTCCCATAAGAAGTCTATTAGCCTGGAATCTTACGTTCCCGTAAGAAGTCTAAGTCAACCCCCTCTTGGATTCTATTAACTCTTATGTAGCGCTAATTTAATGCTGACCATTTATTAATTAGAAGCCAAATAAAAGTATCAGTACTATCTTTATTGTAAGATTACATTAAACAGAACCTTGCAAGACTGAAAATAAAATTAGGGAAGATCCCTTCTGAAACATTTCCTATGTTTTTCTTCCACTTGCAGACTGAGCTACCTCTTATCACACCATTACCTAGGATGTAAACCTTCTTGTCTCTCACAATCATTCCCAAATACTATCATAAAATTTAAGAGCTGACCTGTTAATTCTTAAACCCAGTAGTTCCAAAGTTGCTTTTTCAAAAAACAACTGGATTTTATTTGTCATTGAAAACATTTAGCTTCTCATCCAAAAGGTTTCTTCAGTTCTTCTTAGATGAAGCTTCTTCAGAAGCTTCTTAGATGAGAAACGAAATGTCTTCAAGAAAAAACAAAGTCCAGTTGCCTTTTGAAAAAGCACCTTTAGGACAACCATGACCCATATGACTGAGAATCTCCTAGACACTTAAATTCAGTACCTTCTTACCTCCTTCTCTCTCACTGAGTTGTTTTGTGTGCAAACAAGCACCAACATGTGTTACTTCGTTAAACTGATGTCATTGAATTCCAGAGTCTACAACTGCTTGCCCTTGACTCTTCGTTCCATCATGTACAAATCTTATTTATTGGAGCTTAGTGTAGCTCCATGTAGGATTTTACACATAGGCAATTATACATTCAAATTCATTCTGAGAGTAGATGAGCAATATTAAAATTTGATGAATGAATAAATGAGACACATATGTCCCATGTTCAGAGGCAAAACCACTTTGAACTGTCCCATTCCACTTTGAACTGTCCATTCCAAAACTGATCTCCAAACCAAAATCACTTTTTATGCTGATCTGGATCAGTCTTAATATTTCTCAGATGTGAAGTCATATAGTTAGTCTCTCTTATAGTGTGGCCCACTTTGAAGTTAATACTTTACCCAAATATTCTTGTTTTCCTCTAGATATGAGCTCAAACTGCATGTGCTCCTTTTGGAGATCATTGGTCCTGATTACCAACTCCTAAAACTTTGCTCAGTTAGAGGCAGCTTATATCCAATGTTGGTGACATCAAAAAGAAAAACAGGGACTTAAATTGAAAATCTTCAGGAATAGTTAGGCTCAGTGGTGGGATTCAAATTTTTTTACTACTGGTTCTGTGGGTGTGGCTTGGTGGGCATGGCAGGGAAAGGATATTGTAAAATCTCCATTTCCACCCCACTCCAGGGGAAAGATTACTGCAAAATCCCCATTTCCACCCCACCCCACTAACCTGATTTCCAGCTCCGTTCTCCTGTGCAGGGCACAAAAGAAGACCCAGCCGATCAACTGGGACTCGGGAGGCAGAGAATAGATGGGGGTGGGGCCAGTCAGAGGTGGTATTTGCTGGTTTTCCAAACTACTCAAAATTTCTGCTATCAGTTCTCCAGAACTGATCAGAACCTGGTTAGGCTGCAAAGTAAGCTAGGAAGTTGAAAAAATTCCATATAAAGGCAATGATAAACTTCCCTTGTATTGTAGCAAGAAAATGGCATGAACATATCCAAGTATTTATCATGCATCAAGGTTAACTCAAGCATTATCTCTTTTAAATTTGCATGGGGATTAGAATTTGTCATAAAACCCGAACTCACTTCTTAAATTTGGCATTTCCTAAATTTTGGAGCATATTCAGCTTTATCATGGATGATCAACACTATCAGCCATGATTAAGCAGGCACAACTTGTGTAGTTAGTTCAGCAGCAACCCATTTGTTCTGGGGATCAATGGTATTTTAAAATCTGAATAGAACAGAATAGAATAGAGAATAAAGAATAACAGAGGTGTAAGGGACATAGGAGGATTTCTAGTCCAACTCTTGCCCAAGCAGGAATGAGCTGCAATGTGAATATATCTCTACAGAATCAATGGAGGTTGATAACTAAAGCAAGGTATTATGTTGTTTTAATAATATTATTAAAAGAACTATAATCTTAAGCAAGAGTTTTCTGCTACCATGTAAAATAAGGTTCACGTATGTCTTAACTTGGAACAAATGCTTTAATTATTTACCAATCTTGTGGACCATATTGATTTTAGACTTTATACATGCAATGAAAAATAGATTCTTATTTCTTGAGTTTGGAAAAAAAACATAACCGAAGATAGGATATTTTCAGTTCTGACTTCCTTTTTTTGGTAATCAGTTAATGTCAACATTTGAACTTTATATGAGGCCATATTCTTGTAGTGTCCACGCATCTCAATATGGAACCAGTCATTGTGAAGCTTTTAATGTGATCTTCTCTAGAATGTGATTTTTTTAAAACAATTATTGTTGGATTTGCTTTTTTGAGAGGCCTTTGTTCAGATCCCCACTTATTAACAAAAGCATACTATGCTGAAGGATGGCTTATCCAAAATCTCAAAGCCAGCGCTCCTGTTGAAGACAATAGAATTCGTCCCGAGTCACCAGTCTTGCTGTGACACCTGGGAGGCCCACTTTCCCATCTGATTGAGCACATATTGGAAAGGAAGGTCACCAAGAGTTCATTTTGACAGAAGTGCTCTTCCCCTATTCTTAACGGGGCTCCCTGTTGCAAGAATCCACTGTAGCAAAAAAAAAACATAAAGGGGACGATTTGTCAAAAGAGTTGCTTTAAAAGTCCTTTGGCTGATTAGTCATCTAAAACCATTGTGAGAATGGCTGTCAAGAGAAGAAATTTGTCTCAGAGTGATGCTGATACTAGAAACAGTCTCATTCACTCTAAGAATTAATGAAGCTCCTCAACTTTAATATTCAAGATATATTGCTATGTTTTGCTGCCAACATAGATCCTCAATGTAAAATAGATTGAAGGTGTGTCTTGTTGTTTCTCAAGGCAATCCGTAATTAAGATGGGATGGAATGAATGGGGATTAGTTTTAGTAATCAGTGGCTGGGCAAAACAGCACTTACTCGAAAGCCAGAGTATTTACAGAATACAGAATAACAAAGCTGGAAGGGAACTTGGGGATCTTCCAATCCAAACCCCTGCCCAAGCAGGAGACCCTATACCATACAGGACAGATGGCTGTCTAATCTCTTCTTAAAAATCTCTAGTGATGGAGCATCCACAACTTCTGAAGGTGAACATTCCAATAATTAATTGTTCTCATTGTCAGGAAATTTCATCTTAATTCTAAATTGGATTTCTCTTTGATAAGTTGACATCCATTACTTCTTACTTTGCCCTCCAATGCTTTGGAAAATAGGCGGTCCCCTTCTTTATGACAGCCTCTCAAATATTTCTCAATTTGAGGGTATAGTGGCAATAATTACTACATTCAACAATTTGATGGAAGCTCTGAAATAAAATGGTCAAACAGGTGATGGCTTCCTAGACCAGTGTATTATATCAAGTGAGTGCTGAGTCTCTACAGAAAAAGAAGGCTGAATTTAGAATAATTTCCATTCTGGCCAGCAGTATCTGAATATACTGAAATGTTGTTGTAGCAGCATTGCATAATCTTATATGCCATTTCAAGGAGACTTACTTTCTAGAAATGCACACCTCCTCTTCATGCTTTTTCCACGAGTTAAAAACTATAGTTAGTAAAAGTGGGACATTAAAATGTTAAACAGTGATTCACCCCACCTTTTCTTTATTCTTTATAGGATGAACAGCCCCAAGAAAGATATTGATTATGGAGTGACTATGTGACTTTTATACCTCCAAGAATGATTCTGTAAACCATTTGAATGAGAAAAAGTGATTGCTATCATATCATCGTTACCACCACTATGACTACCCTTACAATTACTTTCTGCTCTGCTTCCCAGAAGAGAGTACCATGTATTTAGGCAATAAAATCCTGATACTAAAAGATTTTCTCTTACAATAATGAATCTAAATTTTTGTAGATTGGAGCAGTGGATCCATTTTGGCTACACAAAATGGGGTGGAAATAAATTGTTCCCCCCCCCTTTGGGTTTTCAACTCAGAAATAACTGAGTTTTGTTATACAAATCTACAGTATTTTTTTTCCTTAGGCACCTTTAAAAATGTATATTTCCTTTCATTTTACAATATAAATTGCTATTCAAAATATAGAGGCACAATTTAAAAGTCTTCATCAAGGGCTTTCTCATGAAAATTAAGTTTCTTTTGCTAAGATATATGGGGATTGTGGGTTGCAGAGAAAATATAAGGACAATCTGACTTGATTTTTTTGTCATTCCAGCTGCAAAGAATTTAAATGTAATCACTTTTGTGGGCTAAGAGGAGAAAGAAGGAAATACATACACTGTTCCTATCTCTGATGGTCACCCTTTTAGTGTGACAATGTCTTTTCTTAATTAGTTTGTTTTCCATAGGGATTTGCCCCCCACCAAGAATTCTTTTGGAATCAAAATAAGTAAAGGAGCTTAAATCGCTGATGGGTTCCTTTCATGTAGCTCCCAGACATTTGAGCAATTTTTCTAACAAAAATCTGGTAACCTCTTTCCAAAGGCCACTGAAGATCCAATTAATTTACATATTTTCTGTTTATCATACTAATTAATTCTCCAGCCAGTAGCCCCTAGGCAAGTTGTGATTTCTAATATCTGATAGTGTGTGTTTTTATTTAAACAGGGCTGGCGGCACTGATGAAGAAGTTCTGCTTTTGTGGACTCTGCCATTTTTACCGTACAGGAAAGTGAAAGCATGGTAATGTCTATGTTCTAACCTGGCTCCCAAACATGACAACTCCCTGGAGTTAAATCAATGATTCCTTTATTAGGAGCACCAGCAGCCCTGGCAAAAAGGTCTTTCTCTCTCTCCCTCCCTTTCCTGTCTGGCAGGGAGATGAATAATTGTCTGCCACACCTATTCATCTCCGCCCCCTGCCTTTTATCCCCAGAGCTAGGATTAGGCATCGCTAGCAGCAGTGGCTCTTCTGTCCCAAGGATCAGCCCATAGATTTCCACTGCTCTCCTCTCCTCTGGCTTCTGTGCATCCGTGCATCAGCTGGACCTAGCTGTTCCTTCTCTTCCTCATTAGCCATCTCTGGACCTGGGGGCTGTTGATTCTCCATCTGATGGAGCCCAGGTTCTACCTGTTTCTATCTCTGACAGCTCCATTCTCTCTTCCCCCTCTGAGCTCTCAGGTTGCCTTGATGCTGCTCCTGACTCCCACACTGCCTTCTCATCTGATTTGGCTGCTGGAGGGGCCGGTGGCCAATAGGCCACAACAGTCAAATTTCGTAGTTATAAAAATAACATACTGCAGATCAGGGTTTTTTTTATTAGCTAGTAGTGTTTAATGGAACTTACTCCCATGAACACTGTGTATGCTTAGGCAGTAGTGCCTAGAAGATTTGATAAGGTATTGGGAGCTTCATCATCCCCATACCTATCATTTAGCTCCATGACTACTTAAAAGTAAGCCACAAAAAACCCCACATCCAAATGTGGGCCTAGAGTCACTGGGAGTTTGGCAGTATAAATTGAATGAATGAAATAATGAGACAAATACAAGTTTAAATTTAACTTGAAGTGTCATTCCCAAGTTTGGAGGTGACTTCTTCGAAAAATCAGGAGACAGAATGAGGTTTCCATCTGGGACTTCATGATTCAGAAAAAGATACTGAGGTAATTCTTTTGTTTATGTTTTCATTTGGTTATTCTGACACATAGAATCAGCTCGGAGGTTTTCTAATCCAACACTCTGCTCCAGGAAACAGCCTTATACCATCCCAGTCTATTTTTGAAAACCTCCAGTGATGGAACACCCAGAAGGGAAGCTATTCCATTGATTAATTGTTCTCACAGTCAGAAAAATTCTCCTTGCTTCTAGGTTGGATCTCTCTTGAACAAAGTTCCACCCATTACTTTATCATGCAATATAGCCTCCAGATCCTTTATGATCTTTGTTACGTTTTCAAGGATCAATATGAAGAATAGACCTTTAAAAGGAAAGAGTGCCAAAAGCAGAATTCTGCCAACTGCAGCAATAAACTAGGCTCAAAAATATAAATGAGAAAATTGAAAAAAAAAATCAGTTTGAGAATATGCTCAACAAAAGAAACCTATTTTTAGAGAAAGAAGCTTCTGAGAAACTACAAGGTAGGTTGTGACACAGATCAAGGAGAGATTCAACCTATAAATAAGGAGGGAATTTTCCGACAGTGAGAACAATCAACCAATAGATCAGCTTGCCTTCAGAAGTTGTGGAGCTTCATCATTGGAGGCTTTCAAGAAGAGATTGGACTGCCATCTGTCAGAAATGGTGTAGGGTCTCCCGCTTGAGCAGGGGGTTGGACTACATGACCAACAAGGTCCCTTCAAACTGTTAATCTATCTATCAATTATTTCTAAACTCAATGTTTATTCCCAAGTAGGTAGATGTTTGCACAGTTTTTACCAATCCTAAGAATAAATCCAACGATCACAGCTAGAGAAATCTCAATATTTTTGTATAAAACAATACAAGACTCTGGAGTGACAGTGCTGGGAATAATGGATTAAAACAGACAAAATAAAGCCTACCACAATTGAGTTGAAATATAAAACAATAATTTATTTTAACTTCATTTTACTTGTTAATAACTAGTCATGTTTCCCATGAAAACTGCTCTCAATTTCAATACATTCCAATCTACAAAGCTGACAGCTACTACAATTGGCATTTCAAATTACACAATTGGTTTTGTAACACCATTAGACACACATGCACATTCGTTCAACAGGCCATAGCCTTGGCAAACTTCAAAACCTTTCAGAGCTGCAGCATGTAGTAGTTGCCTTCTGCTCTTTCAAGTGATACCTACTTTCTTCCTTCAGAAACCAGAGAGAGAGAAGCTGAAAAGGTGCAGCTGTTAGCTAGAGTCCTAAAGAGTCATATGCATAATATTTTCAGAAGCTAGGTATTGCCTGTCCCCATATACTTTTATGGAAAGTTTTCCTGTACTTTAATCCGATTACCTATCTCTGGCTACTTTGTTGAAACAGGACTGTAGTTCCCCAAGTATTTATAGTAATCACAGTGAGATTTTAATATTACCAGTCCAGCCAGCGCAATCCAAGTTATTCCAATCAAATCTAGGGAGGTACATCAGGATTTATCCTATCTGCCAGCTATATTTAATTTACTTATCATAGGTACCATGATGGACAGGCAAGCCAGTACAACTCCAAAGACACAGCAGGTGTGATATGTTACTGCAAAACGATTCTATGAAGGGTTTGCTAGTTCAGCTAAAAATATTGATTAAAACAGCAACCTCTGCAGAAAAAGGACCTACTAGCAAAGATATATTGCAAAATACTGCCTTGTTAAAAATACATATTTGAGGTTGTCATTGCGTTTCTGCATGTGTAACCTTTTTTAAAATAGTAATATATGAATAAAAAGATATTACCTGTGTTAAGTATGATTAATATGTTTTTCCTGTTATTTTTAAAACACTTTATGCAAAAGGATAACAAGTTACAAAAAAAGGTACTATTGGTATTCCAAGTAAGCTCTGCCTCTTCAGTATTGCCTTCAAAGATTTGGGGTGGATGATGTCTCTCTCCTCTTTGAAAATGCTTGAGAAACCCAAATTCTCCATTTGGTTGGTAGATCCGATGAACGTGTCTTATATACAAACAAGGAAACAAAACAAGTGTTGCCACATTGAACGAGGCAAGAATCTCTACCCTGACGGAAGGGTTTTATGTATTTAGCTTTGGCACAGAAAAATTATACGGTAGTCACTGAGAGGAAAGAGTTGTAAACTTTTGTCCCATCTGGTGATTTTGTGCCATGGGTTAGGAGTTCCTGAATTGTCATCCAATTGTCAAATATCTTTTTGTTTCTTTTCTTCATCATTTTTTTGTGGCTCAGTTCTATGATATTCATTTCCTTCTTGTCCTCAGTCCCTTGTTGTTCCTTTAAGCATTCCAACCGACTTTGCATCATAAACTCACGCCGCTTTCTCTGCTCCTTGGCCTTCACAATATGCTGCTTCCGTTCCTCCTTGCTCCAGTAACGTCCCATCTTCATTTCGCTGATGGCATCGTCATCTGTTGTCATGCCACTGCGCTCCTCTCTGATCTTTATAGCACGCTCTCGTAGCAGCCGGTCCCTGACCGGCCTCTTGGTGATGTAGCGAGTACCATCACTTCTGACCTTGACTTTCCATTCCATCCTGGGTTCACTTTGGTTTGAAGAGTTCCAATCTTTACACATGCTCACCAAACTCATTTGGCTCTGTGCATATTCCACTGCGGATTTCTGTTGGATCAGCTGCATGTAGCTCTGGTAGTGCTGGGCATGGGCTGGAATATGGGCATGCTTGTATGGAGAATGCTGATAGGAAGTCAAAGAGGACCCACCGGCTTTGGGAGCTGAAATTGAGCTTTTGCTTTCTTCGTTAATTTTCCTTTCCTTGATTTCCAATGACTGGCTAAGGTCAGCATCTTTGGGAGGAGACGGTTTAGCCAGGCTGGATTCCTGATCTTCTGAACTAGGCGACAACAATTTCAGAGTGCCTTCTGCCCCCTCCCTGTCTTGTAAAGTGAGAGTGTCTGCTGTCCTACATAGAGAGTTGTTGGGGGAGATGTCCAACGTGAGTGGTGTGCTTCGGCAACTTTCACCAGTGTTGTATGCACTGGAGCTGTCCTTATCTGATTTTTCTGGGAGCTCAGTAATATCCGAGAGCTCATGTCGGCGGACATCAATGCTAGTATTGTAGTTGCGGAAGCCACTGTTATGCAGCATCCACGGCTCTCGAAACTGTTCCTTCAATTGCTGCATCTTATGGGCTCGGACAATGTTAAGACACTCCAGTTCAATATTACGTAGCTCTTCATTCAGCATCTCCAGCTCCCTATCCACACTCTCATGGTCACTTTTACTCATATCCAGAGTACTGTTGTGGCAGTACAGGCTGTATGGGTTGGTGGATTTGACCTGGCATTTCAGCTCCAGCAGTTCACGAAACCTCTCGCACTCATCCACTGAGATGCCAAGGAAGTCTGCATCCGTGCAATCAGCTGAAATAAATGACTCATTGCTAAACTGCATGTCACCACTGCCCAGTGTGTCCTGGCTATAGGCAAGTTTCTTCTGGCTTCCCAAAGTGTTTGAGGAAGTAACGTGATCATCGGCATTGTTCTCTTGCTCGGAGCTCTCGTCATTCCGAGTGCTGTCATCTGTACGCCCTACACCACTATCTTTTTCATGTTGGTTGGATAAAATGGTTGCCGTATCTGTGGTACCCCCATCCTCTTCATTTTTCTTTTTCTAAAAAGAAAATTAAGAACAGGGAAGTTTATTTTTTTAAAAAAGCAAAACTCATATGCAAACTATGGGTTTCTTTTAAGCCTAATCTTTACATAAGGAATGGGCCACTGTTTATTAAGATCTTATGGTAGGGAAGACTGATTTAGCCTACCTTCCAATAGTGGAATGCCAACTACAAAAAGACAATTCTTTGGGCAGCTAAAATTAAATTATTTTAGTATAAGATGTAACAGAACTTGTTCATTTTACAAATGCAATCTCAAACTCAGTGATGCAAAACCAAGGTTTGGCTTGCATCATAGACTTTATTTATCACACTATTTCTAGTCTTCACTCAGATATTTTTAGAAAATTAAAATGAAAATGGTAGCTACAAGCCAGTGATTTCTATAGAAAGGTGTTCATCTAATCTGAAAGGGATTTAAAACATTGGGTTGATGGAGAAGATCATTGGAAGTAGTGGTAGTTGGGTGAGCAATACCCACAACTTACTTTTGGTACACAAAATGTTTTGTGACAGGATACACGCACCATATAATACATGCTGCATACCTGCAGCCTGAAGTTTGACTAAATTCCCACAACACACTCTCCATACTTTCAATATGCTCATCAGATGTTTGGCCCAACAATGATTTTTACCTGCTGCAGCATATTGGCAGTAAATTGCATGGCTTGGTGGTGTTGTTCCTCCAGCATGTCCATATGTAAATCATCCAGAAAATCATTTCTGTCATCATCCATCCATCCCTCGTCTAGCTGTAAAGGAAATAAAACCAAACAGGGTTATTAGGAACAGAAATTTAAAAATATTATAAAGTTTAAAAAAGCAAAAGTTTCCCTTGCCGAATCATATCCAACTGTAGAGGGCAGTGCTCATCTATGTTATCTAGCTGTACTACTGTACGTAAAATTTAGCAATGGCCTTTTGGGAAACATTATGCATTATTTGGAGTAATCTTGCCGCAGAAGTCCTGCTAACTTTCTTCCATGCTGTGAATCTCAAGTGCAGAACAGAAGCCTATGTATTGCTGTCATCCCGGTTTAGAACAGTAAAATAATTCTCCGCTAAGTTTTCCTCTCAAATTTCAGAATCTCCATCATTCCACTAATTTCTAGAAATAAATGTATTACTGGTACAAAAAAAATATATATCCAGATGGTTTTTTACATGGACACATGCAGCAGTAATATAGTGTTATTACCAACTGAGACTGAGATAGGATTGCATCAGTTCAGTGATTATGCTTTGCAAACTACATTCAGTAAGCCTCTGGAGGTGATAGAAGAAGCTTCTGGATATCTACAAAATCATATCTTTCAAAATAAAAAAATTTACTGTCTCACCCAATTTGGTCCCACAGAAGGGGCATGCTACAGGGCCCTGTTGGTCAAAGAGTTTTGACTCGTGGGCACGGGTGGGATTCAGCTGGTTTGGGCCAGTTCAAGCAAACCGGATGTCAATTTTACATCCAGTTCTGCGAACCAATAGTTCTGAAAACCAACTGGCCCTGCCCCACCCTGCCCCTCTCCTCCCAGGAGGTCCCATGTGCCTGGTTCTGGCTCCCAGTAAGTTCAGGGAGGCTTTCTAGGCCCAAAATGGGGCACGGGGTGTGTGTGGCACCTCCCCATACCCCTTTTAGGCTCTCCTGAGACTCCAGGAGGCTTCCTAGGCCTAAAACAGGGTCCGTATGTGTGTGTATAGGACTGTACCCCTGCACCCCATTTTGGCTCCCAGGCCCAAAAAGGGGCGTGGGGGTTGGAAAGAAAGAAAGGAAGGAAGGAAGGAAGGAAGGAAGGAAGGAAGGAAGGAAGGAAAGAAAGAAAGAAAGAAAGAAAGAAAGAAAGAAAGAAAGAAAGAAAGAAAGAAAGAAAGAAAGAAAGAAAGAAAGAAAGAAAGAAAGAAAGAAAGAGAAAGAAAGAGGGAGGGATGGGAGAAAAAAGGGAAGGAAGGGAGAAAGAAAGAAAGAGGGAGGGGAGAAAGAAAGAGAAAGAAAGAGGGAGGGAGGGAAGGAAGAAAGAGGGAAGGGAAGAGAAAATGAATGAGATATGGATGGATGGATGGATAGACAGATGGATGGAGGGAGGGAAAGGAAAAGGAGAGGAAGGAAGGACCATAAACCCTGGCACTAGACGCAGCTTCAGAGGATGCTTTGAAACAGCACAGCAATCCAGGGCTGGAAGGGACCTCGGAGATCATCCAGTCCAACCCCCTGCTCCATTGTTAAAGTGAGTTTCTCTCTTTTGACCCACCTAGTCACATGCCCACCTAGCCATTCCCACCAAACCACGCCCACAGAACTGGTTGTTAAAAAATTTGAATCCCGCCCCTGCTGGTGGGGCTCTAGAAGCCTTTTCTACCATGGTTCTCGCTCTTTGGAACATCTTGCTGCCTGAGATAAGATCTGGCCCCACTTTTCTGGCCTTCTGGAAGGACATTAAAACCTGGCCCTGCCGATTGGCTTGGGATCCTTATGGGGGCACTATGTTGGAGGTGGATGGCAGACTAACAGAAGATGCCACCAACATATCGATCTTGTCTTTTGCTTCGTATTTCTGTACCTAATGTTTTAAAGTTTTAAATATTTGACATTTATGATTTTAATTGTAAGCCACCAAGAGTTATTTTTCCAAGTGAGATGGGTGGCATATAAATTGAATAAGTAATTAATAAATAAATGTCATTATCATGTCTTAATGAGACCAACCACTGCCTTATCGATCCCATTGAGACAAAAAGAGCTACTGCTGATGTAAAATATTAACTCCATTGTCAAATAACTTTGTTTCTCCCTGTCTACTTATTATATAAATAATAATAAAAATTATTCATGACTTACATATTTTGCATTAACTCTTCAGTCTTCTATTTCCTAGCTCCAGGATCTTTAAAAATCATTTCACTTTATATTTCTTTAACTTTTAATTATTTACATTTCTGTAAATAATTTCTTTGTAGCACTAGTTTCTATCTTGGCTATCCTATCATGTGGGTAATACTCGAATGTCTCATATATATTGTTTGACTGATTAATTTATTAATCAATGATATCAACTTGGTGATGGCTCTTAAGTATCCACAAAGATAGACCTTTTCTAGGATAACTGTCCCTTGGAATATGGTCATCCAGCTTTTCCAAGGGTCCACACACACCTAGCTGTACCATAATTGGCTTAATATTGATTCATTCAACAATATTTTTTAATATCTTGATCAACTTCCATCGTAGATAATATCATATCAGTGACTGAAATATTGGAGAATACCTGGAGAATTTCTGGTCTTGCTATGAGTAAGGAGACATTCTTGCTTTCTTCACTGGTCAAGAGAGCTACAGCTTCTTCTCGATTTTGTACCTCAATTCCATTAATCTGATGAGAGAAAATTAAAAAAAAAAACTTCTGTCACCCTCTCCAATCACGTAGAAAGTGCAGCAAAGCATGTTTCTAGAAAAACCTGCTGCTATATGGATATTTTTGACAGATATATTACTCTGATTGTAGACATTTATACAGCCTAAGGCATTTAATTTATCAGAACAACCTACATCTTCATGAAACAAATCGAACTAGCTGAGCTCAATTTTGCATTCCCCCAAACCACTGATTAAATATTGCTTTTCATCTTCTTTCTGAATCTCTAAAATGGAAAGAATTTACCTCACACCCACTTCCTATATTCTTCTTTTGATTCTCCAAAACAATCAAACAGCTACAGTGTTTAATTTTTTTGGGTGGGAAAATAACCCCCAGTTCTTATTTTAAAAGCATCTTAACGTGGAACGAGCTGATTTTCCGTGTCAAGGAAAAATCTAGTTTTAAAACTTTGCGCTGGAAAGATAAATACATCTTCTTGCCACATAAACTTTATTGCATCAAAAAGTAATGTGACATTTGGGATTCACGGGACTGTTGTGAGGCTGAATAAAATAAGGATTATAAATCTCTATGCCTGCTAAAAGTGCTATATGATGGCAAATTCAATAACATTACACCAGTGTTAAGAGACTGTTGGATTATCCCCTGAGGTAGTTTTTCACAAACATAATGCTGTCAAGTAACACTTTGCCTTTCATGGTTGATCTATGAGAGTAAATACAACTGCATTTGGCCTAAAACGGTTCGCATCTGCCCTTTCACCAGGAGACTGTTTTGGTGGGATTTCTCCAGGGAAACTTTCAAAATATGATTGGAAAAATCTAGACTGGAAAAAAAAAATCTCAGAAGGCAACAATGGCAAACCACTTCTGCCAAGAACATTACATGCACAGGCCCATGAAATTGTCAGAAGTGCTGTTCATCTCAAATGAAACTTTAACTTTAGTGGTGTACAAAATCAGCATGTAAAGAACTGTTTTATCCTTCAAAACCTGGTTCTTCTTCCAGCAGGATTTGGGATCCCAGGAAAATAAGACACCTTCACAGTGGCCACTTTGTCTGTAGGATGCTGGTCCATTCTCCCATCACCTTATTTTTATCTGTTTTTAAATTGTTTATACTGTTCCTTTATATCTGATTTAAATTATTGTTTTATTGTATGCCACCCAGTTCAGAGTCATATCTGTGAGATGGTCTGATATGTAAACCTGATACATAAATAAATACAAAAGTTAATGTATGGTTTCACATAATCAGAAAGACGCTTGGATTAGAAAGTCAGTCAGGGTATCTGTGTAATTTTGACCTAGTGTCCCTCTGTCAATAGGTTTACTTCTGTGGACAGTATTGGAGAAAGGAATATTATACATATGGCTTTCAGTTCCTGGAGGAAAGATAAATATAACTATAAGCAATAAATGAATGCATATTTTGAGAGCTCACTTGAATTATGCGATCACCCTCTCTGATTCGGCCGTCCTTTGCAGCAATGCTGTTGGGATCAATCTATAAAACAACAAAAAGCAGCTATTCAACTGTATTCCCGTCCACCCAGCATGCTTTTAACAATTAACAAATATTTATTCCCCTGCCTCAGGGTAATGTAGTTTTTAAATGGGATTTAATAAATTTTAAGTGCAGCAGTTGCAGATTTCCCAGACTATATTGGTCTATAAGTCTACCTTGGTAAGTAGAATTTAATCATGTGTCTTATAGACCAGGTCAGGCACTCCCATTTAATCACTCACTGTATCTTAAGCAATCTTACTTAAGCAAACAGCTAAAGTATAATCTATATTTTTTCACGTTTGAATATTGCAAAAAGACCTTAATATGTTTCATATGAACATATGAATGCGGGAAAGCATTCAAGTGCACAAGTTTACTATCTTCTTTATAGTTGGGAATCCTGATAAAACAATATTCACAATTGTGGGACAAGACTGCTGTGGCATTTGTGCACTGAATTCTTCTCCCAGCAACATCTACATGCCTGATAGGATCTAGCAGAGGGAATACTATTTGTGTCCCCTTGGACCTTCTCAGTTGTCTCTTCTAGGGAATACAATACTCCCCTCCCCTCAGTATTCAAACAATCGCCTCTTTTTTGGCCCTAAGGAATATGAAGGCCAGTTTAGGAATGAAAACTCTTCTACTCCATGAACCATTGGGGTTGGTCCATTTTAACTCTTTCTCCTAAGAAGGAATTGATTTTTTTCTTCTGAATATGTTTCACACTTTTATGTTGTCATACTGCATTATTTATTTGAAATTTGACTTGTATCCCAATTATATATTGGAGAATTGTGCACTACTCATTAGAAATAGAAAAACACTTGTATAGGCTTTGAGTGTTATCTTGTATTAATAAATAAATGTTGGAACATTTTTGTTTATTGAACATATTTGTCAAAAAGTTGCATTCAGCAGTGCTTAACGTAGCTATTTCTGTTAATACGTCTAACAAAACGAAAGTGTTGTTAGGGTACTCTAACAATAGTATTCTAAATAAAACATCTCCTTACAAAGCATCTGAAAATTTCAACCACACTTCATCCATGCTTCCTGGATCTTTGCAGACAGAAAAACCAATGCATAAACTTTATGTGCTCCTACATCTAAATAAACATATTATATGCTTGCATTTCATTAGACTTCAATGCTTAAAATTGCACACCCATCCCAATGTGACTATGCAAACTTAGAATGACATTTCATGCATTTCATGAGGTGGGATTTAGAGAAATGTTTATTACTGGTTAAAGTCCCACAAGACTCTGGATCTTTTTTTGTGCAACAGACTAACAGGCAACCATTACAAATTAATTGTGGCATTTTGAAATCAATAGGGCTTAATTTAGTTAATCTCATTATTTTCATATTAACCCATCTCAATTGAAACAAAAATACTTTTAGTTGTGACAGTTGACACATTCAATTACAAAGTCATCAAGGAATCAAGCAGTTCATGAGTAAGTCCCATAGGTGCAGGAACCTGATGTTTTCAATAAGAACAAATCAATTATTTATTTCTATAATTAAGTTAATAAAAAGCAGAAGGAATACAAGCAGCAAGAAAAAAACACCCAAATCCATGTTGGTGATTTTGGAAACAACTTTAGGAAGCCTACAAAGAAAGCACCCCACAATAGAAATTAAATCTGGTAAGACACAACTTGCCTATTTAATTCCTGACCGAAGAATAACAACAAATAGGTCTTGTAATGAAGACTTGAATGGGTACTTGAGTCTTCAGCCAGGACTTTTGTGGATATCCTTCTAAAACCACATGTGGAACGTTAATTAAAATTCATCTATGAATGAGAGAGTATAAACGCTAGCGCACCAGATGACTTTTAAAAATAATATACCAATTTCTCTTTCAGGGTTACATAAAGAAATGAAACTGATATAACCAAAAACTCTGTTGCAGCCATAGTCAAAAATCTCCTGCTGTTTATGGAAATTTCATCTCACCTCACTGATATAAATACCAATATCATCTTCATCGTCAGTTCTGTAGCAGACAGTAAGACCAAATTTGTCCTGACTGTTCACTCGATGTAGATCCACTTCCTAGAGCAAAAGGATAAAACAAGGTAAAATGTCAGTTTTGTTCTTCAGACTAAGTAACAACATTTTACTTATTGTTTCTTTTTCAGTGCTTAAAATGAGTGCAGTAAATTAATCTATTGTCCTAGAAGTGATTATGGACATACAGTCAATACTGAAAGCAATTGTGAACCTTCATCAATATTAAGTCATTTTGAAAATACACTCTTTTATTGATCATCTGGAAGAAAAATGGTCTGTCTCTTATGGTGTGTCAAAACCTGAAAAGCTAAGAGTTCAGCTAAAAGACAAGAGTGTTTCTAAAACTTCTAATGTTAGCGCTGCAATTTTGTGTATCCCCGATATAAAAATTGGAACTGGTTTCTCTTTGGAACTTGTAAATCTTTTGGCTTTAATAAAGATTTCATGAGCATAATTAAATTATTGAATGAATAATGAATGCTAGATGCATTTTTCCTAGGGATGCATTTATTGTATATTTCTTTGATGATGTATGAATTATAACTCTGGCAGATTGTGATCCAAAGACTTTAATCCTCAGATCATCCAACATCATTTAAATACCCTTGTGAAAGTTTGAGCCATAAACCAAGCCCATTATTAAATAATTTCATAGCAACTCCTAAGAATATTCTCTGAGTTAACTTTGAAATGCAATAATAACTGCTCTGCACAATTTCCTATTTTTACATAGTTTGGATTCCAAAAAACCCACGAAATAACAGCCTGTTGGGGAAAAAAGTTTGGAAGCTTCACAGAAAAGCTGTTGAACAGATGATAGATAATATGTGGGTTATTTCACAACAACAACAAATAGTTGTAGAAAAAGACAGAATTAAGTTTTGAAGTTTTGTGTCACTGTGAGTTTATGTTTTTCTCCTGCATTGTATTTGAGAGCATATCTTCACTGGGAATATAGGGTATTCTGTATAACTCTTTGCTGGCTCTTATGATCAGGAGGAGAGAAGAAACTAGTAGCATTCTGAACCCTTGCCTTTCCTATAGGAATGTTTTGAGAAAAATTTCCTGGATTTTTTTCCCAAATCAGAGCTACTCCATCTTCAACCTCTATTTTTCTTTTGTTGGCTTCTCTCCTCATCCAGATTTGCTCTGGTTTTGTTGTGTCTTCTAATATGTAGGCCAACAGAAACTTGACTCTTTTCAAAGTCCATTTTCAACATTCTGTTCTACTGGAAGAAGAAACAAGGTAGGGAAAGTTGTAGAACACAACTTCTACAATTCTTCCCTACCCATTTAGTAGACAAAACAATAGGAAGCATATATTTTTTATTCTGTGTAACCAAATAACATGTGGGCATCTGTGTGTGCACTTTCTCACAGGGCACCATGAATCACTGCTGGCGTATGTTTGGGTAATTATTATCACAGAGTAACAGAGTGGGAACAGACCTTGGAGGTCTTCTAGTCAAACCCCCTGTTCAAGCAGGAGAGGAGACCCTGTTCCATTTCAGACAAGTGGCTGTCCAGTCTCTTTTTAAAAGCCTCCAGTGATGGAGAACACACAACTTCTGGAGGCAAGCTGTTCCCCTGGTTAATTGTCCTCACTGTTAGGAAGCTTCTCCTTCATTGTTGCTTCTCTCCTTGATTAGTCTCCATCCACTTTTTCTTGTGTTGCCTTCTGCTGCTTTGGAAAATAGTTGACCCCTATTTCTTGTGGCAGCCCCTCAAATATTGGTAACCCTGCTATCATGTCACCTCTAATCCTTCTTTAGTTATATTGTAATGTTCTGGACTTTAAGAGCAAGGATTGAATTAATGGAACTCTTGTCAGTTGTGAAGTCTACAGGGCTTCATTTCATGTGTGCTATTATTTAAATTTGTTTATCCCAAAAGTGCTTTTCCAAAAGGCAATTGGACTTTCTTGGTTTTTTCCTTGAAAACATCTTGCTTCTCATCAAAAAGGCTTCTTCAGTTCAGTTTTTCTTGGATGAGAAGCAAAATGTTTTCAAGAAGAAAATAAAATCCAATTCCTTTTTGAAAAAGCATCTTTGGGGCCTGGATGATTAAGAATCTCCATAGACATTTATTTATTTAATATACTTACATACCACTGAATCGGTCAAAAATTCCCAATAGATTATAATTAACAATTAAAACTAAAACATTCATAGTATAAAGAACACAAAACATTTACACATTAAATATTTAAGTTATTTTATTTATTATTAAACTTATATATTGCCAAAAATTACTCTCACATCTAAAATTAAATTTAAACATGATTCTATAGTTTGATGGTGCTACTATTGTTCAATCCAAAATAACAGCATAACAGCAGCAATAATTATCAACACAAAATATTAATTACCAATTGCTCTCTGGTAGAAGGTTAATTATGATAATAATCATTAGATTTCTCATAATTTTAGGTAATAAATTAAGGAAGGGGGCAATTTAATTTTTAAAGAGAAGTTATTCCAAACAATTGAGGTCCTAACCAAAAAATACATTTGTCATTGGCCACCGTCGTATCACTGAGGTGGGGAGCAACCAACATTTTCTCCTGGGATAATTTATAGGGCAAGTCCGTTTAATATCACAATCATCCAACTTTATGCTCCAACCACTGATGCAGAAAAACAGGAGGCTATGGAGAGTTATGGTCAAGTTCAATTTCAAACTGACAAAACAGTAAAGCAAGTTCCGCTGCTTATTGTTTGTAATGGAATGCCAAGTTTGAAATATTAATGAGGAAAACATATCTGCAATTTATGACCTAGGAAAGGGAAACCAACTTCTTTTGTCTTCATTGCGAAACCATTCTCCTAGGAACCAGAATGATTCCTACATATATGTACATTATCATATGGAGTACGCAGAAATGGAATTGAGTTCTCCTTATATTAATACAGTAGTATTAATATAAGGAGAACTCATTTATAACAGCAAATGCACAGCTGACTGTGGAATTGATCACAGATCACTCATGTATAAGCACAAAGTCCAGCTATAGTAAGAACAAAGCCAACCATTTCCCATGATATAATCTTGAGAGTATAGTCCATTTTTAAGGAGAACATCATGAACCACTTTGAAATTCTAAACCTTAATATCAGACAACCACAGAAACTATAAAATGAAATCAAAGAATTTGTTAAGAATGAATGTGAAAAGAATGCCAAAGACCAAGAAATAGAGGAAAGTGAATTAGATGTCAGATAACAGATGGTAGAAAATACCAAAAAGAGAAGCTAAACAAGCAATAGTATTGCTATGACATCTGTAAAGATAAAAGAAGCCCACCAAGGAAAATTCCAACCTCAAAGTGTTAGGGAAAAAGGATGCCAACAGACACATGGTCACTGATTCAAAAAAGACCAAATGAAGCTGGAAGAAATACACTAATTTTGTATAAATAAGAGTGTCAAATTCCAAGATATTTTAAAAGGTATTCTTTATTTTTAAGACCCTCTAATACTAAAAGATAAAATTATATCAATAGCCCAGTATTTACCAAATTAGACAATTACTGGAATTGATGGAATACCTACAGAAATATAGTAAGCAACAAAAGAATTGGTACAGTTTTGAATCAACTATATCAACAAATCTGGAGAATAACAGGGCCCAAAAGACTTGAAGAGGCAGTCTATATACTAATATATGAAGTTAAAAAAGAATATTTAATACAATACATACTTTCAAATGGCAGCAAAATAATAATAAAAAAAGATTAGAGCCCTGCACAGAAATAGAAACACCAATATTCAAATTGGTTTTAGGAAAGCCCAAGGAAAAGGCCATTATTGCCTACTTACATTATATAACTGAGAAAGAAGTGAGAGTGTGCTTCATTGATTGTAGAAAGGCCTTTGATTGTGGAAATAGCATTAGGTTATAGATAGAATGTTCTTAGGAGAATAGAAATCTCACAACTTCTTATTTGCCTTCATGCAAAATGTATTTGTATGATAGGAAAACACACTCTAGATGGAACATGATGAAAGAGACCGGCTCCAGGTTGCCAAGGAGTAAGACAATGCTGTGTGCCTCCTCCATATTCATTCAACTTACTACATTTTGAAAGAGGCTTGACATAAAATATTAACATGGTTTTAAAATTAGAGAAAGAACTTGCTCTTGAGCCACGGTGATGCAGTAGTTAGAATGCAGTATTGCAGGCTACTTCTACTTCTGCTGGCTGCCGACTGCCTGCAATTTGGCAGTTCAAATCTCACCAGGCTCAAGGTTGACTCAGCCTTCCATCCTTCCGAGGTCGGTAAAATGAGGATCCAGATTGTTGGGGGAAATATGCTGACTCTGTAAACCGCTTAGAGAGGGCTATAAAGCACTGTGAAGTGGTATATAAATCTAAGTGCTATTGTTATAAAGGAACAAGCATTAAAAAAACACACCACAGATAAGCACTTAACTGGGTAGCTTTGAAGATTAGAGATTCAAACGCTGGAGTAAGTTTATACCAAATGATCAAATTCACATATGCAGTGATTTTCCCAGTGATACTATGGAAGCAAAAGTTGGATTTCAAAGAAACAGAAGTAGAGTATTGATGCTCCTGACTGTTGGTGTTGGAAAAGACTATTAAGAATACTGTGGATAGCCAAGAAGCAATCCAAAGTTTTCATTTAAGCACAAATGTCCAAGCTCAGACTAGTTTGGAAACTAGTTGTCTTGAGAAGTCCATAACGGCTGGAAAGATGGAAGGAAAATGAGAAAAAAATGACAGCCAATGGCAAGGAGGACAGATGCTTTACAATGGCAATGGTTGGACCAAGAGAAGACATGTAGGGCCAGCCTGAAAACAAATCATCATAAAAAGAAGGCCTCTTTTTGTGGTTGCTAAAAGGACAGCTCTCCATTTTCAACCTCTGTATAACTTCCATTATGTGATTTCATATATTTATATCCTTGTTAATTTAATTGTTTTCCTCCTTTAATCCTATTCTATTCAAATATATCTCATGGTTTCATTCTGATTGGATAGTTTCTATCTGCTCAATATTTATTTAAATGCTGCAATTTTATACAGTAATTACATATACCAATTTATCTTCCAAGTTTCTTGTTCTACAGAATTTTGTTTTTGTCAATAGAAACTGCAGTTGCAGAAGTCCCAATGGCGGCACCATTGTTTTTTCTACATCCTAATATCCCTGATCACTAAATGATGGAGTGCATGGAATTGCAGCCCTTATCATTTCTTTTTTTCAGGAAGCATACAAATTAATAAATCAGATCAAATCAAACAGGATTTTAGGAGACCCCCAGCGCACTGCTCATAAACTTACTGCTTAGAACTGCAATTAAGCGATATTTATTTGAGGATTATTTGAAAGAGCAAGAAATGAAAAGACAAGTCGCACAGATGCATGATAATGGTCTTGAAAACTATTTACACATTCCTACATGTGGGAAAAACACACCCACAGTGTTCAGAGCAAGAATGCTCATTTTCCTTCCTGGTATTAATGCATTATAAGATCTAATAACATAATAGTCTGCCAAGCAAGAACCTCTCCATTTCAACCTGCTATGTCATTCACTGGGGAAAGACAATAAAACTCACTGACATGAATAATTTATTGGCATGTCGAGATGACAGCTGCCACGATAAGCAACCTCTTGTTATTTACTTGTCAACATGTGTAATTTGTCTTGAAAAAAAACAGAGCAGTAAATGTCAGTGACATTTGAGGTGGTATTTAAATGATTTTCAATCAATAGGTGCGATTGTGAATGGCTCCACATTCTCTCCTCATGCTTTCTTTTGTTACAGAAAGGTTGATTGAACATCAGTATAATGGAAGAATTTTCCATATTTCTAAAATGTTGCCATTATTTTTTTAGCAAAGGGATTGAGGGATGCTGTTCAATAAGGATGATTAAGTAATATCAACCAAATACAGATGCTGGGTCACTACTGTAGATGTTACAATACCAAAAAGAATTTAAGTATTTATTTATTTATTTCCTGCCTTTATTATTTTTATAAATAATTTGAGGTGCTGAACATACCTAATATTCCTCCCTCTTGCTATATCCTCCATAAGAATAAAGGAAGATAGACTCACTTTGAGAGTGACTGGCTCAAAATAACCCAGCTGACTTTCATGCCTAAGGCCTAAGGCGCTAAGCTAGTGCCTTAACAGTCTCCTGGCTTCCAGTCTGGTGCCTTAATTACTAGACCAAATCAGGCTTTATTTAACTAATGTTAAGGAAAGGTAGATACCTCCCACTTCAAGGTTTATTTTCTTATATGCATATTTATGCTACCTATAGTGGTATAAGACATAAAAAATCTGACTAATTTAATTTAATTTAACTAACTAATTTAACAGATTGATAAATAATTTGTTCTATAGGTATGTCTAATCAACAGGAGAGAAAATTTGTAGCTAAGGGTTGAACTGTGGAGTCCTTGGTGTCTCTGAACTTAATTTTGTTTGCTTGCAGACATTTCATTACTCAAGTAGGTAACACTTTCTGTCCACTGAGGATGCTACCCAGTTGAATAATGAAACGACTTGGAAACAACCAAGTTTAGAACGCAATAGGACAACTTGCTGCAGCCAACTCAATCTGGTCAACTCATCATGGCCCTCCCTTGCAGCGGAACAACTTACCATGGCCAATTTAATTACAACATTTTGTCATTCACATTTCATTTTGTCTCTCCTTTGGTGTCCTTTCTTCAATGGTTATATTCCACCTTGATATTAGTGCAACTCTTATCCCATGGCGAGTATGCAGTGATGAGTTGGCAATGGTGAGTTGACTGTGGTGAATTGGACATGGTGAGTTCTCCTAGACCCCTTCAGAGAGCTCCAAAAACTCCACAGTATATTTACTCACTGTGCATTATGTACTGTGATATATCACAGCAGCCTTTCTCATCAAGTATTCCATGAGATGTTGTTAGGGAGATCATGATTAGGAAAAATAAAATGTTTTTTTTTAAATTCACATGTCACACAAGTTTAGTACTCACAGTGGTGTGAATTTTTATGTGCCACAACCCAGTCTGCCGTTTTTCTGATGTCATAAACATTATAAAACTTGGACCACATAGGGTAAACATAAATTGTATTGGTGAAGAATTTTTGCAATGTTTATGCAGAGATTTCTCTAGATCTGGAAATTATTTCAAGGATTCCTCTGAAGGAAAAAGATTGAGAAAAGCTGTATCCAATAATGGAATGTAACACTAAGACATGTACAATGTGATTTTTGCAGAAGTCCTGATGCAAACATTCTGGATAGGAGGAAATACAGTATATGAAGTACATACACTTCATTTTCTCCTAAGTTTAAACTATCCTTAGGTTAAAAACTGACGAAGAGGGGACAAAAGCTACATGCAAAGGCTCTGGGCTTCTATCCAAACACTGTAAGATCAAGTTCAGGGAAGGCTTTTTCCACTGAAAGAAATGGGAAAGGAAGTCTATGGGATTCCTATGAAAATTAGTGGTTGCTTGGTAAAGGCAAAGGGTCAAAAACACACAGGGCTATCATTAAAAATTTAATTGTCCATTCTTTGGTTTGGTCTATTTATGTTATCTAGAATATCACATTAACACTGATAATCAGACTAATATGAATTAACTTAAGGAATGTGTTTTAGGCCTGAGACCAAGTTTCATATTTCAGATGCTAATGGCTTGGATATTTTACTCCTGTATTTGGATATTTACTCCTGTATCTCAGCTGATCACTTGTGTTTTTCAGTATGATGCAAGTTCAGCCCACATCACTTCCTTATTCCCTGCTATGCACTTTTGACTGACGATGCTATGGTTAAATCATCAAAATAATATTTAAAAAGGTATCTGAAGAAGTGGTGCTTTGACAAAAAGTATTTAGACCAAAAAAAATCCTCTTCAGGACAAATTCTGAACAGGTGTTTAATATCTGGATTTTTATGAGTAATTATATGCAGATTTACCCTTGAGTACAATTGCTTCAGCCTAGTTAGAAGCAGAAATAACTGGGATTTGATGCTACTCTAAATATGATAATTTGGTGTATAGAGAAAGAATAACAGCTGTTTCCTAGTTGCTTAAATTTCAGAAAAGTTATAATCTAATCATAAACCTTCAAAAGTTGATAGTTATCAATGCTACTAATGTAAGACAAGTTATTCTTTTTCTTTTAAGCAAAACACCATCTAGATTTTCCAGTTATTTCCTGAAATAAAGGCCATAGAGTAAAAATGAAATAGAACAAAATTAAAACCTGGTTTTCAAGGAGCCAACTTATAATGACTTTGGAATGCAGATCTGATTGCAGTTTAAGCTCTGTCGTATAATATTGTGGTTTTGTGGGTTTTTATATTTATTCTTTATTTCTGTTCTATGCTTTTAATCCTTGTTAGCTACCCTGTATTACAATTCATACATTTGGCAGCCATACAGAGAGTGAATTAAATAAATATCCAGAGGAGTATGGGGTGGGGGAGAGAAGTAAATCATATTTGCTTTCGGTCCCTCACCAACTCTGCAGCAAGGATAAGAAAGGGTGAATCTCATTCCTTTAATGGAACCATATGGCTACCAAGCGAACAAAACAATTTGATATGACAAAGTGGAGGATTTATTCTATTGCATATTTTGACATGAAGAATTTAGTTCTGAGCCAAAAATCCTCCTTTGCACACTAAAAAGCCTAGAAAAGACTTTTGTATGAAATGCTCCTAACTGAGAATAAAGAGATTGGTAGTCTAATATCTATAAAAACATTTTCAAGAAAGAATAAGATAGATTAATGGCACAGCATGGTATAAAACAGCTTCCTAGACTGCATTTTTAGGCTAGAAGAGAAACTTTTGGAGGCTCACTGGAATGACTGGAAAATGTATACTAGCAGGAATGTGTTTTTGGGGGGCAACTGGTATTTTCTAAAGATGATGTACATTTTATGAGCCAGGAATGGCCACTGACATAAGTTTGAGAGATAGATTACTCTTGTGTTATAGAATTCTTATACAACCAACAATATACAAATATGTGGAACACAATTGCATAACTGAACACAATTAGCAAGTGATAAAGAAAGCTAATGGCATGAATCTTGATGATGTACAAACACTATTGATTGTTAGACAAGGATATAGTAATGTCTTATAAATTATTATGCCTATAGCTGCCCATAACAGTAAAATTCCAAAATAAAAGATAATAATATATGAACCTCTGCCTGCACAAAGGGAAATTTGTCCTCAGAAGTTTATTGAATATTATTTCAGACAATCCTTGTTAAGGCCAGTTTTAAACTTTATAAAACAGAGTTGTTCTTTTGAAAATGACAGAAAGGATCACTTTGTATTGGAAATGAAATGCACTCTGGAGGTTGTAAGATATTGAGCTTAGAAGTTTCCCTTCATTTGTAAGCATCTTTTGTCATTTAGGAGTCTTTTAATAAAGACCCCCACAATTGAAAAAATAATTTTCTTGCTGGGCTTATAGTGGTGTTTTCTGCAGCAAAAATTTAAAGCATGGATGATAATGGATACATACTTCTGGAGATTTTTAATCTAAACAGATGAATTCATCTATATTCCCAGGAGGCACATTCTTGGCTTTAGAAAACACTTCTGTGAAGCTGTTAGATGTGCAGCAAATACCCATGCAGTCAGTTCCATGAAATTAATCCTGTAACTTTGCCATTAGTTTATAGACTGATATCCTGAACAAGCACATAAGAGGTCATAATGGGACTAATTGTCAGAGTATTTATATAAAGTAAACTTGGGTAAGAACTACTCACAATTAGTTGGGTAAAAAACATTACATTACCCAAGATATTTAAATATGCATTGATATTTAGTTGATTCAATTAATCAATATTTGATTAGTTCCTATCCTTTTAACCTTATGGAAATGTATCAAAGTCTAGGCTTGGAATGGGAAATTATTCTGAAGAGGGAGCATCCTTGTTATATTAGCTGTTGATATCTATTTAATCTTTTTGCAAAAAAAAGTATCGCAACTATAATTTGTTTCATCTTATTATTATTGTGATTAATTACCAGAGTCAGCCAGATATTCAGGCTGGATTTGGCATTTTTATCCACCTATCGAATCAATCAGTGGATTACTATTATTATTTGCACTATTTTAATCCTGTTACCAGAGAGAATTTTATGAACAATTTTGAGTCTCCACGGATTTGAGCAGCATATAAATCCAAATTAGCTATGTTAGTAAGTAGATAGGGTAGATAATGTCAGTGGGTTGGTTCTGACTTGCAAATTCCTTATCTGTGAAGACTCCCTGAAGTATTGAATTGATTAAGAAGTGGACTTGATGTATCGGTATTCCCAACAGTTGGACATTTTTATATCATTTGGAATAAGGACATAATCTGAGACATGGACTTTGATGAAATCCAGAAATTCGTGAAACTCTTGGGAGTTTCTCTCTATGTGAAAATTCTGTGTATCTTTGGGTTTGATACTTGGCCTGGTGATTTATAACCTGGGTGAGATACAGGATTGGGCAGCTGGGGTTCTCGGTGCTCTTCATTCTCCTAGGGGAATAGGGAGGACAGTAGAGGAAAGGGCTCGATGTGGCAAAGTGAATAGATTGTCTGAGGGACTGTATTACCTCAAAGTAACCTACTAAATTGTGGTTTTGAATATGGTTTCCTACTGTGGTGGTTCCCTACTGTGGTTTCCTACTGTGGTGGTGAAGACCTTTTGGGATGTGGAGGACTGATGAGGGTGAACAGGATTGCAATCCTTCTGGGCAATGGGAGTTATGGTGGAAGTTTGAAAATGCTCTGTACCCAGAATATTTAATATGTATGATCAAGCTTCCATCCCAAGACCCAGGGTACCAGATTCTCTGAGCTCATGGGCTTTCTACAGCCTTAGGATTGAGCATCATACTATATTTGGCCACAACAATACAGATGAAGTAATAAACAAATAATTTATAATTTTCATGCAGACACATGGAAAAAAAACTTAGTTGAATAAAATTAGGGGCTCTTAATCAAATTATTTACAAATCCAGAGTACCAAATATTTCCCTGACCCTCCGCTCTTAGTTAATATTTTAAATTTTGTTTATAAGGCAGTAGCGGCAGTAAGGAAAACATGGATGGCATTACTTAAGAAATGGCTTAAATCTCTAACTCCTTATGAATCTAGAGTCCCACAAAGCCAGCTCTTTATTATCTAACTCGTGTTTCCCTAAGTAATTTCAGAAGCTTTTGATAGGCCCTAGCTCCATAATAATTAATATAAGATGCAATATTAAAACATCCAGGAGCACACAGCTCTTTTTGAACAGAAATGAGAGTTATCATTGACATATATTGGTTGGGAATAGATCTCACAGAAAAGTTACTTCTGAGCAATCATACACAAGATTTGGCAATGATAACTTCTGGTGCATCGTTCTTGAGGATGGGCTCCAGCATGAGTCCAAAAGCTTGGAAGATTAAACCTCTGGTCCTGGTGCCTGACTCAGATTGGATCCTGCAACATTATCCTGGGACATGTATAATTGCCCCCATTTGCACTTTTACTATTCTTATATTCTCTTTTTCCAGTCCTGGCTTTTTAAATGAATAATGTTCGATATATGAAGCTAAAGGTACACATTCCAAGGTTTATTTCCAGTAAAACAGAATCAAGCCTTGTTTCGCTGCTACTACTTACTGCCCTTTGTTTCCCCAAATCCATGAGAAGCTGCTATGCATTTTACTACTTCCCAACTATCTTGCAGTCATACTAAGTTTCATAGAAAAGAGTACTATTGTTTATATTTTTTTCTGACTTTGGTCATTTTGAACGAAGTTTCAAAACAAGACATCAAAATTCATATTGCCACGGTGTCATTTGTGCCTGCCTTTTTTTAAAGCTTAAGTTTTACTTTTTGAGACTAGTAACAGAATATCTTGTTGAATTTCCAGCAACTTTAGACTTCAGTTTTCAGTCCAGAGCTATACTTGCTGCTGTTGTCTTTAATGGACAGTTCTTGGCAGTTACTCAATACTTGTGACTGCTATCAGCTTGTACAGATTGGTAGACCATTCTAGTACATTTCACTGCATTCTAGCAGGAGCTATAGTCATTTACACAGGGGACTTGTTGACAATATCTGTTAAGTCATTAATTGTGAATTAGGAAGGCCATAAAAGCCCAGATGATGGACTGGAAGTCAGAGGTTGTTTTATGGAGCAATGAGCCCAGGTGGTTTGGTTTGATATTTTACATTCTTTTCAACATTCCTGCCTAAGTCGATGAAGCAAGTGGCCCAGTGGTCTATTTGAAACAAATTAGTCAATAAGCAAACAATGTGGTTAGAACTGCCTGAGCATTTTTAACGCTCTGACTCTTTCCATTGATCTTGGTCTCCTGGGCTTAGAAACATTCTCTTCAAATGAGAAACTCCCTTTAATCAGCAAACCTATCCTTGATATTTAGTTGCTAATGTTAGAGGGCTTTTCTTTTTTCTTTTTTAAAAAAGAAACTTAAGAGCTTTCCTGAAGTAAAATGCTATGAATTGAATTAAACTGAGTAATATGTGTTAGACAAAGGGCCAGCTGTGAAAGTAGCTGCTTGTTTAATTTGTTCTGTAGCTGTATAATGGCAATAGCAATTTGTTGCACAATTGCTAGATCTGGAAACCTGAAGTATAGTTGGAGGCAAGGGTTCGCACCTATTCGTTAGAATCCATTGTTAACATTCTAAGCATTTGTTAGAACCGGTTGTTAGAAGAAATTACTGACCTAATCTTGTAAGGAAGGCAGGAAGGAAACATTCTGGTCTTGCTTACAGAAACTGCCTCTCCGTTAACCCTTATTACATTCTTGGCAGGACTAGACTTTCTCTCTCTGGAACTTCTCTGGATATTTTTTTTCTCCTTTGCTGGTACTTTGCTTGTGTAGAGTGACCATTCAAAGTTACAATGGCACTGAAAAAAATGACTTATGACCATTTTTCACACTTAGGACTGTTGCAGCATCCCCACAGTCTTGAGAGGCCAGGCGAGGAGATGCGTGCCTTGATATGAGTGATATTGAGTTGGCCACGCCCAGCCAATAACATAACCACCAAGCCACACCCACCAACTAAGCCACGCCCACAGAACCAGTTGTTAAAAAAATTGAATCCCACCCCTGGATGGAGGATGCCTAAGTAGAGCTCCTGGAAAAATGTTCTGGTACCAATAGAAGCAAATATTTGTAGCTCAAGGTTCAACTGTGGAGTCCTTGATGTTCTCCAACTCTTGGTGGTTTTCTTGCAGAAGTCCAACGCAGATAAAGCTTGGTTGTTTTCTTGCAGATTTTTCATTACCACACTAGAATGAAATGCTAGAAATGAGTGGCATTTGCTCTTATTTTTATATAGTAGTGGAGTGCATTTTTCAGTGTGTTGGTGGGGATGTTCTTGATGGTTCCTTGATTAGGCTGCTGGTTGGCTTGTATGTTTGCATTGGTATTTTCTTAATTGGGGCATTGTTTACTTCTTGATTGTTGGTCTAGTGGTGATCTTGGTGTTAATCTCTGCTCATATGGGTGTTGATTGCTGTTGAAGAGGTATTTTGGTCTGTTCGTGTCTTTTTGAGCTTTCTGAATAGTCTTTTTTGAGTGTTATGTAGATGTTATTTATCTCTATGTACCTACTGAGGGCTGATTCATCTGACTGCCAAGCCTCCAGGAATTCTCTGGCATTTTTGGACTTGGCTTTATCTAGGATGCCCAGAGTTTCCCAGTTGAAACTATAGTCGAGTCTGTCCATGTGTTGCGAAATTAAAGATTTTCATTAAGGTGTTCCAGAAATTAGAGGCCTGATGTCTTTAGAAGGCACCAGGTTGAGACATGAGAGAAATTATCCAAAGTTCATAGATTATAGGGGCATTTTATACGCCAGAAAGGTGATCATCTTTGATATTAGAGGCCCAATAGCTAAGCAGGATTAAAATAATGATGCATTTCATATCACATTGATCAAATTACATTGCTGATATTGGAACTTCTTGAAGGTCAACCGTTTCTTCTATAAAGAAATCTCTGTTGCTAGGTAGTAAAACTATTCTTTCTCTGACAGGAGGTGATTTTCACAGTAGTTTGGAAGAAGAAGCCATGTATTTATTTCAGCATATATTTATTTCAGCCATGTATTTATTTCAGCATTTTCTGAAGTGAGTTTTTCTTACATCCCCCTCTTTCTTGAATAATGAGGAATAGCCAATTAATGACTATCAGTTTGGGACACCTCCCATAATAATGCTCAACACCACTGAATCTACATTATCATTTCTGTTTCCCATTTCAACAGCACTAAGTAGATCAGATCAGGAAATGCAGTCTACAGGAAAGCTAGAAACTACTCTTATTGAGATTGGCTATACTAATAGGATCTTGCAAGTCTGACTGATTGTACTCTACTTCTTCCTATCCCATATACTACAGTGAATCAGGGTGGTGTTTGAGTGCAGTGCTGCATGGACATGATTTGAGAGACAGAGGGAAGATCCAGACTAAACAATAATTAGATGAGAGGCAATGTAGCCTGCAAAAGCGATGGACAAATATATCAGAAGGGACTCTCCACAGTTTTGGGACTGTAAAGGAGATGGGGAAAACTTGTTCTTTTAGGTTTTCAAGTTCCTGTTAATGTAACAATAAAGTTAGAGCTAGTATTTTTGGATGTGCTTCTTCTCTAGACTACCTCACAAAGCTGACACTGAGCCACTTCGGTAGATTATCTTGTTTTCCATGGCTTAAAAATATTTCTATCCCGCTTGCTTAGGTAATAGCCCTTGCATATTTCCATCAAGGACAACTTCCTTACTTTCTTCATTTCCCTACAAAAATGAGGAGGGCTAAGATTTAGGATAACACATTTCAAAGTGAAAATCCATATATGCAGAGAAACATTATAAATGAATGCTCCAACTTTCACATTTTATTACCAGTCTTTTCTTATGTGAACTACATAATGGAAAACCTGTGCTGTAAACATGGCTTCTTATCCTTTAATTATGTAATATTTAATTAAATTGAATACCAAAGCAAATGAGCACTAATTTCCTATTCTTTGTAGTGCAAACTGCTGAACAAAATAGATTATTTAGAAGCATATTTCCAATAAGCTGGGATAATGTAATGCCTAATTTGATTGCAGCAGTAATGGTGGTGGCACGTGAAAATATATTAAAACATTTGTATACTAAATGACTGCTTCAAGTTATTACTCATACCTCTAATTCTAGGTCCTCTCTGTCCATGTCTTGATGAATGCCTCCCATGTAAACACTGGGGTCATAGTATTCATGCCCTGATGAATGCCTGGGAAAATAAAGCACAGTTTAGGTTATCTCTCCTGATTCTAATTAGCATATTAATCCTCACCCAGTCACATGGCAGATCATCACTAATATGTCAGGCATGCATCCAGACAGATGCATTGTCTGTGATCAATGGCACTGAGGTTGTTAGCACATTAAACAATGACCCGCTGCCTAAAAGCAACCAAATATAAAAGCTGTCTTGCCTTCTTAATATAGTGCACAGCATCATATTATAATGGTCCCCTCCAGGTGTGGTTTTCTGTCACTCGACAGAAGAACATATATTCCACAATGGTCTTGAACAGACTACCAGTAACAGCGTCAGCTCTGGAATTCATCGCTGCCACATTTTTGAAAAGGAGGGTGATGTTACTGAATAGTTCTTAGAGGGATTTAGGTGATAGTTCAAGGTTAGCGAAAGTGGCGTAGTAGAAATTTCACCTGAAGAGTAATTAGTTCACGTGATTAATGAGGTGTAGAAAAGTGGGTGGGGGTAAGCTGAATTGTGTGAAAGTCTGGGGGGATGATTTCATTTCTGAAATTCAACAGATGTTACCAGTAGCTGGATTAATAAAGCACTTTGAGCAATGTCCTTCTCGGACAATCAATTCACAATCAAGCAAGATACAACTTCAGGGGAGGTAAAGATTGGGAAAAGATATTTTAGATCTATCTAAAAATGGCGGCCGGAAGACGTGTCTCGGAGGAGCTCCGTCACGGCGGCCGAATTTCGGGGTAGGTTTCCCTCCCCCCCAGGTCCTCACCAGTGGCAGGGATGGCTAAAGGACCGGGGGGGTTGGCGATCCCGGAGGGGCCACACGAGGACGTCGAGCCTGGTGCTGAAGGCTGGAGGCTGGAGATTGTAGCCAAAGTCGAGGCCGAAGCCGGAGCCGCCCGGACGATTTTCGAGTGGCGGGGTCTCTGCGCGGTCGAGTTTCAGCTGCCGCGACCGTTGTGAGGCAGCGTGAGCCTGACAGAGATGTCGGAGGTGGCGAGGGAGCCTGCGGTGGGGCCGTCGGTCGAGCTGTTGATGGCGGCCACCCGGGCCGCCCTGACTGTTGCTGGGGCGGGCCTCGGAGGCCCTGCTGGGGCTGGTTTCTGACTGCCGCGGTTGGAGTTGGGCGATGGCGGTCTTGCCACGGCTGGGCTCGAATGGGACTGCAGGCCACGGAGGCTGCGGAGGAGAGGTCTGGGCAGCCACGACTGAGATCTTCCCCCGACTGGGCTCTGGCCATGGGACGAGCCTTGCCCGTTGTGACTGCCGTGGGTGGCACTGCGGCGGTCGCAAGGGGAGGAGCCTGCCCCTGGCCGCCGAGGCGGCCGTGGGTGGCGCCACGGCGGCCTTGGACGACATCTGGCCTTGGTCGTTGGGTCCTTCTGACTTGATGGCGGTGGCGGCAGTTCTGGCAGCAGCGGCTGTGGCTTCAGTGGCTCCGTCGACGACGCGGACCAGCTGGGTACGGGGTCGACGTTCGGTGTTGTCCCCTCGGTGTCAACAGCGGAGGCGAGGATGGTGGCCGGGGGGGGACATGGACACTACCCGAACGTTTTTGGACTAGACCTCGGTCCCGACCAGTGGGCCCCCTGCGTTGCTGGCATCGGTCAGGGGAGGCCCAGTTAAAAACGCCACTAAGATATTCTTCAGAAGACTTGTGGGCCTTGAGAAATGTCCCCCTTTCTCTGAAGTGGCCCTCCAAACTTTCTAAGACATTTCTCAAGGACAGATCCTGGGATCCGGAGAGATGGTGTGGCCACAAGAAGCGCTTGAGGGAGGGTTTTTGTCGTAAATTTTTATCTAGATTTTTATTAGGGTTAGGGATGGCTGGGCGGGGGTTGGGGGACAACCCGCCTGGGGCTGGGGACAGGCCGCGGGTCGAGTGCTGCCGGGAGGTGCTGGAGTCGGGTGGGGCCGTGTTGAGGATGGGAGGTTGTTCCGGGGAGGGTGAAATACAATCTATTAGCATGGTGAGCGGGAGAGGCAGATTTGGCGGTTATAGGGGGCCACATCCTGTATTGGGAGCGTGCCCCCGCTGTTTGTGTGTGGTGGCGCACTCTGACCCCCTTGTCATGTCCCGTTCCCCGGGTGGTCTGAGTGATCGGGCCCTGGGCCTTCGGCTGATGTTGCCAGGTCCATCATTAACAAGGCCCCTCTCATTTATGATTTGATCTGTGAGGGGGGAGCAGACCTGGTGGGTATTACCGAAACCTGGTTGGGCCAAGAGGGAGGAGTTCCTCTGGTGGAGATGTGCCCAACCGGGTTTCGGGTCTTTCATCGGCCGAAGGCTCAGGGGAGGGGGTGGGGGGGTTGCGGTGGTTATTAAGGAGGATCTGTGTCCTAGGGAATCCACTGTTTCTCAGACGACCGGATGTGAGTCCCTTTTTGTGAAGTTTGGTGCCAGGGTTCAGGTGGGCCTGTTGGTCACATACCTGGCTCCCTGCTCCTTGAGGTCATAGCCGGCTTGGTGGTTGAGATCCCCAGGCTTATGGTCATGGGGGATTTCAATTTGCCGTCTGCTGGTGGGGCCTCAGGGATTGCTCAGGAGTTCATGGCTTCCATGACAGCCATGGGCCTGACCCAACTAATTCGGGATCCTACTCACTTGGGGGGGTCACACCCTGGATTTGGTTTTTGTCTCTGATCAGTGGCAGAATGATCTTGGTATAGGGGATGTAGTTGTGGAACCCCTATCATGGACTGATCAATCGCTCCTTAGACTCGACTTCCATTCCGCACCCCCCTGCCACAGGGAGGCGGGGCTGATAAAATGGTACCGCCCCAGGCGCCTGATGGACACAGATAGGTTCCTGATGGAGCTTGTTTCCCGATGCTCACACACACGACTCGGTCGAGGGCTTGGTAGCCACCTGGGATAGGGTGGCCGCTGGGGCCCTTGACCGGGTCGTGCCCTTGCGGCCTCTGACCTGGTGCCGATCCCAAGTGGCTCCTTGGTTTTCTGAGGAGCTAAGGGAGATGAAGCGCTGGAAAAGACGCCTAGAGAGTAGTTGGAGGGCCAGCCACTCTGGATCTGACCAAACACTATTACGATCCTATATTAAGGCGTATTTAGTGGCGATAAGGACAGCGAGGTGGTCTTACCTCTCCACCCTTATTGCGTCCGTGGAAAACCACCCGGCCGCCCTGTTTAGGGTGACCCGCTCCCTTTTGGAGGTGGGGGCGCGGGAGGATCCCTTACAGGGACGGGCTGAGGATTTTTCTAGGTTTCTGAAGGACAAAATCACTCAGATCCGGGATGAGTTGGACTCTGACTGGGCATCTCCGGGTGGAGGGACAGAGGTGGATTCGGGGAGGTCATTTGGGATGAGTTCGATCCTGTTACTCTAGAGGACGTGGACAGGATACTGGGGGGCTTAATGCCACTTGTTTATTGGACCCGTGCCCCTCCTGGCTGGTCTTGGCCACTTGGGAGGTGACACGAGGCTGGTTCCAGGGGATTATTAACGCTTCCTTGAGAGAGGGGCTTTTACCCGCTGCCTTGAAAGAGGCAGTGGTGCAGCCCCTCCTCAAGAAACCGTTCCTGGATCCAGCATTATTGTTGAATTATCGTCCGGTCTCCAACCTCCACTTTGTTGCAAAGGTTGTTGAGAGTGTGGTGGCACGTCAGCTCCCTCAGTACCTGGATGAAGCGATATACCTAGACCCCCTCCAATAGGGTTTCAGGCCCGGGCACAGCATGGAGACGGCATTGGTCGCGTTGGTGGATGATCTCTGGAGAGCTCGGGACAGGGGTTGTTCCTCTGTCCTGGTCCTGTTAGATCTCTCAGCGGCTTTTGATACTGTCGACCACAGTATCTTATTGCGACAGTTGGGGGGGGTTGGGAGTGGGAGGCACCGTTTTACGGTGGTTCTCCTCCTTCCTCTCTGACCGCTCACAATTTGTGTTGATGGGGGGGCAGAGGTCGACCCCGAGGCCCCTATTATGTGGGGTGCCTCAGGGGTCTGTGCTCTCGCCCCTGCTGTTCAATATTTATGTGAAGCCGCTGGATGAGATCATCCGTGGTTTCGGGGTAGACTTCCATCAGTACGCTGATGACACTCAGCTGTACATCTCTACCCCGGGCCACCCCAATGAAGCCCTTGAAGTATGACCCGGTGCCTGGAGGCCGTGCGGAGTTGGATGGGTCTTAACAGGCTTCGTCTCAACCCGACCAAAACCGAATGGCTGTGGTTTCCTGCGCCCAGATACAGCCAGCTTTTTCCGTCGGTGGCCATGAGGGGGAGAAATTTTGACCCCCATGGAAAGGGCCCGCAATCTAGGTGTCCTCCTGGACGTACGGCTGTCTTTAGAAGATCACATCACAGCCGTCGCCAGGGGGGCCTTTTGTCAGATTCATCTGATTTACCAGTTGCGGCCCTTTCTGGATCTGGACGCACTTCGCACAGTCACCTCCGCCCTCGTCATCTCCCGCTTGGACTATTGCAACGCTCTCTACATGGGGCTCCCCTTGAAGAGTGTCCGGAGGCTGCAGTTGGTCCAGAATGCGGTCGCGCGAGTTATCTTGGGAGCCCCTCGGAGCTCCCATGTAACACCACTTCTCCGCAGGCTGCATTGGCTTCCTGTGGCCTTCCGGATCCGATTCAAGGTGGTATTGATTGTTTTCAAAGCGCTCCATGGCTTGGGACCTGGGTACTTACGGGACCGCCTGCTGCCATCAACAGCCTCCCGTCGCGCAGTATGCTCCCACAGGGTTGCCCTCCTTGGGGTTCCGCCGCCTGATCGTTGCCGGTTGGCGACCCTGAGGGTGCGGGCCTTCTCTGTGGGGGCCCCCTCCCTGTGGAATGTCCTGCCCCCGGAGATATGGGCCATTACCGACATCCAGACCTTCCGGCGCGCAGTAAAGACCCTGTTCTTTCAACAGGCCGGCCTGGCCCAGTAAACGGTTTTTTGGGGGTTTTAAATTAACTAGGTTTTAAATTTTAATATAATTCTTAAATTTTAAATTTATTAGTTATATTTTTGTATTTAAATTGGATTTTGGCCGGATTAATTTGTTTAATCTGTTTTTAATTGTATATATTGTTCATTTTTAGTAGGCTGTACACCGCCCCGAGTCCCTTTTTGGGAGAGGGGGTGGTATAAAAATTCAATGAATAAATAAATAAATATTTCGTGAATGATAAAAAGGGAGAAAAGAGGAACGTGCATGAGTCCGCTATCACAAGGGAGCTGGTCTATTGTATTGCAGAGGAGGCAAATGTGGATGATTGGGGACACATTTTCCCCCTTAAAAATAAAAAGCTGCCAAAAGATAGAGAGGTGAAGGCCATGATTAATGATGTCACTGGAGATGATGGATATTTGTCTCTTCTTCTTTTCCATCTGTGCATCGGTCCCTAGTGGTTTAGACTGTAAGATGCAATATGCCAATTTGTGTCTTGGCATTGCTATTGTTGTGTTTTTGAAAAATCAATGGGAAATTGTGTGGTGATTGTTCAGCAGCACACTAACCTTCCATTGAAAAGATCACGAATGGAAAGTGGGTAACTGATCTGAAACCATAGGAAAAATTGTGATCATTTCTATCTATCCTTTGGTTTGATTAAAAAAAAGATTTTAAATTATTTTTTTTTCACAGAAGAAGAAAATACTTGGAAGAATTATCATGCTTGGGGTGATATTGGAAGATTTAATTATGTTTTTATTGCCTGTAAGCATCCTGAGTTGCTGTGAAGAAGCAGGATGCGCAGAATACTGTTTCAGTAACCCATTGTTTTAACATTCTCAAAAGAATCCCAGCAAGAGGACAACATGGTAGTGCCTTGTTTGTATTTTACAGATAGTTGTGTCAGTTTCTAGGTTATATTTGAATAAAGGCAAAAATAAAAGCTGCTTCTATTGGGAAAACCAAGGGAAAGTGTAGAATACATTTTCTTAGCAACCACCCTTAGCAACCATTCTTATCATCTGCAAATTATAGGAAAAGGAAATTATTGGTAGTATAATCTTGAGACAGGAGGGAAAAGGAGTAGGAAAGGGAGACTAAGCAAGAAGAACACAATTGTTTATTTCTTATTTAAAACCATCATAGAACAATCCAGCTAAACTGAGCAAATGTTTGGATCCAGGCATTGATTACCTGTTGTTTTTATACTTTTCCCTTGCTTCCAACAGGATGACTTATGCTTAAAAATAATGTACAGTATTAGAAAAAAGATCTTAGAAGTTAAAATAGCAATACTGGTCTGAAAAAAAATTTAATCCCAACACTGGGTGGGGGTGGTGGTCGTGGGGATAGCCACGGTGGGTGTGGCAGCTCTACGCCACTTGTTGAAGCTCTGTTTTCAACCACAATAGCCTCCTGCAACCCTCACCCTGCGAAAACGGAGTGTGTGGCTTCCCCGGGCCTCCATTTTTGCTGGTAGAAGGCTACAAGAGGCCATTGCGGCCAAAAATGGAGCCTGTGTGAGCCTTGCAAGGCCTCCCTGAGCTCCGTTTTCTCTGGCAGAGGCACTACAGGTCGTCTGTGGGTATGGCTTGGTGGGCGTGGCAGGGGAAGAATACTGTAAAATCTCCATTCCCACCCCATTCCAGGAGGAAGATTGCTGCAAAATCCCATTTCCTCCCCACTAACCTGCTTTCCAGCTATGTTCTTCTGTGCAGGGCAAGAAAAGAAGACCGAGCCAATCAGCTGGGACTTGGGAGTAAGAGAATAGTTGGGGGCGGGGCCAATTAGAGGTGGTTTTTGCCGGTGCTCCGAACTATTCAAAATTTCCGCTACTGTTCTTCAGAACTGGTCAGAACCTGCTCAATACCACCTCTGCCCCGCCCCCCTGAGATCAAATACAACCCTGATATAGCCCTCAATGAAATCGAGTTTGACACTCCTGATGTAGACTTTATTTAGTTACTTATTTAGCAGTGAATACAAAACTGCTAAAAATTATTAAGTAGATAGGTGGTGGTTTCCTTAGTTTTGTTTACTTATCCATATAAAACCTTTAGTGGCAATTAAATATTTTTGTACATAAATTATACTCTTATGTCTAGGCACAAAGCCATTAGGCCTACCACATCTAGACTACAGAAATGACCACTAGATGGCAGGAAATACTGTGTAGCCATCCAGATTATTTCAGCACATTGTGGGCTAGTAGTAATTAAACTCTAGATATGATTATGAAAATACAACTAGGTGAGCATATTGTTTCAGTTAGCAACATGTTTTCAATAACAACAACAAAAATCAACACGATGTTTCCTACTCATGAAATGGTAAATTGTTAACTAGTATTGCCTGAATTATTGCAGCTTCAAATTAATCCTGGGAACTCCACAGAACTATATTTTTCATATTGACCTGTTTCCATTGTGACATTGGCCCCAAAAGATGTCTCTTTGCTGATGTTTTTTTCAGTAATTGCACCCAGTGAAAGGTTAGTTTATCCTTCTTTTGCTCTAGTTTCAATTGCCAAGCAAAGAAAATCTTGTTGAGGCTTTTAATTACTCAGTCTTTTAAATTAATTTGGATGACTCAATTATAAGCTGCTACTGCTATTTCTGAGTTGCTGTGATTTTGCTTTCATTTAAAAGTTCAATTGCTAATGATAACCTAATAGGCCATTCCTAATTTCATTGAGCGTTATGGTAAAAATGATTATTTGGAATAGAAATTATTGTAATAATTATTTTAATAAAATGTATATATTGTGAACACATTCAAGGAGAAATATTTTATAATATGATTTATAATATTTATAATATAATTTATATTATATTATAATATATAATTTATAATGTAATTCTATATAATCCTTCTATATATAATCTCCCTGAAGATTTCATAGAAATAGCTCTTTAAAAATCTTTATCTGAAATAAGAACATCTTCAAGAACAAATTTGTCCACACACAAAAGTATTACTTTATAATTCAATATTCATTCCAATGGTTTTTGTAGTTATTTTGGCTTACTGGAAAAGTGGCAGAAATATTTCTACCCATTATTACTTTATACTTGGGACATTCTTAATTGTTACTCAGAGAATTATTGTCTCTCATTTATAGGTCGTCACAGGGGAACTGGCTTAAAGTTCCGTACATGAGTATGATATATTATATTACCTTTAATTGGCTTGCTACTGGGCAGACTGTAGTTTAGAGTTTATATATCCAGTTACCTGACCTGGATTGCCAAACTGAAGGATTTAAGCAAATGAAGAAATGTGATTCTTTCTTTCCATCTAGAAAGCCAAATGAACAGGCCCAAAATTTGCAGAGGAATGCACTAATATGTCGAGTGGGTGTGATGCCATAAGGATTCAGGGTTTTTGTTTATGAAGAGTGCAGATTTAAAGGGTAAAATAGCCTAATAGATAAACTCATGTTTTTTACTCTTTTGGGTGTGTTTCTGTGGTGTGGTGTGCTGTGAATGGAAAATCATGTTGCTGAATTTAATCAGATGCAATCTGAAGTTGCTTTTAGGGATGTGAGATGATTGCTGGCTTATATATTACTGATACATACAAAAACAAGATTGTTCAGTTAGAGGAGGCTGAATATAGTTAGATATTAGCACTGCAGCTGCTGAGGACACCAATATATACAATTGAGCCTTCTGTGTAATTAACTTGTTTTTGGTGAGTTATAGCACCCAAAGCATTAGCTGAAATTCCAGAATATAGTACTTACTCCTCAGGTAAGAGATATGGATCCAGGACTGGTGGGGTAGGTGAGCCCATTTTGGTTAGAGCCATGATATGTTCAAAGGTAATCTCAGTTTGAGTGCCTATGTCTACCAAGAGACACTCATGAGAAGGACTGAAGATCTTGGTGCGTGGAGTTCTTCTCAGGACTTGCACTACAATGGGATCTTTAGCTGTTTTAAAGGCTTCTACAGCTTGATCGTGAGTTGCCTTGGACAAATCTTTTCCATTTACCTGTGGAAGAAGACAACAACAACAAAAAAGGCAAGTAAGGACATGGCTTTCTTTTTACTGAAAACTATTTGTGAAATAAACATTCTTTCCTGTCTTCCAATCCTTGTAAAGATAAATGCACCTCTAATGAACAAACTTTGATTTTTGAACCTTTCTACACCGCTGTGATGTGCAATAATGATGGTTGAGCTAAACTTTCTGCAACAAGGCTGGTGTTTATCTTCTGCTGGCAACTTCTAAAATGTCTAAGTCAGTTTCCCTTTTCAACAGCGAACACTGAAGGCAGTTGCGGATTAAGGCTCACTGGTGCTCTAAGCACTGACAAATCTTGGTTCCCCCTCCTTTGTATATACAATATTTTTTTTTTTACAAATCTTCATTGTTTTTCTTTCTTTCTCAGCTTTGTGATGCCCCCTTTGGGCCTGGTGCCCTAAGCACATGCTTAGTCTACTTAATGGTTAATACACCACTGATTGAAGGGATGAATTATAGCATCTCTTGCACTTTTGTCCACATTGTCAGAGGTGAACATGTTTAAACTGCTTTGGTTTGGCTTTGATTATGGCACAAGAAGAATGCAATATTAAAAGGTAAAGTAGCTGTATCCATTCATAGATAACTGATAAAAGCCTTAATAGCTTTGGAACTTCCAGATTCATTTTACACTTACCATGGAAAGTTATTTTTGTAGCTGATCAGTTAACCTGTCAATTATAATATTAATCATCCCTATGTTTGTGGAACAGAGAATAATTAAGGTATACATAGTCTAGTCTTCTATATTAGAAAAATTCCTGATATTCACTGATGGGGCTGCAAATGCTTTTCTCCTGGGTAAGAATTCTTCACAACTGAAAAACACTAAGGTTGGAGAAGACCTTAGGCCATTTAAGTAGCCTATTCAAAATTGCTGGGTTACATTTTTTTTCTTTTTAAATAGCACTTAGCAGTAGGACTTAAGACTTATACACTGCTTCACAGTTCTTTACAGCCCTCTCTAAGCAGTTTACCAGTCAGCATATTGCTCCCAACAATCTGAGTCCTCATTTTACCCAACCTCAGAAGGATGGAAAGCTGAGTCAACTTTGAGCTGGAAAGACTCGAACTGCCGAACTGCTGGCTGCCCAGCAGACAGCAGAAGGAGCCACCATGGCTTTTAAATATTCCTTTGCTAATTGTTTTGGCTCCTTGTCAAAACATTATGCCATTTCTATCTCAAGCCTCTTTGAGGTGAAAAAGTGTTTTGTTGTGATACCTACTCCTGTTAATTCATAGTGAAAATGCACTTCAGAGTTACTTCGCTGAAAAAAACCTAAGCTGCAGGAACATTTGGTGCATCAATTAGTGGAGGTGATGCCTGTCAAATATCATGTAGGGCTCTGCCTGCTTGCCTCCATCATTTCAAAAGGTGACTTAAGGCTCCTTTTCCCACATCATTTTCTCAGGATATTCTACATTACATTTTTTCCCTCTTAATGTTCCAGTACTTATCCTGGGATTATCCAGATCATGTTTGTCCCAAAAATGCTTTTCCAAAAGGCAACTGGATTTTCTTGGGTTTTTCTCCTTAAAAATGTTTTGCTTTTCATCCAGAGGTGGTTATTCAGCAGGTTCTAACTAGTTCTGGAGAACCGGTAGCGGAAATTTGTAGTTCAGAAAACCAGCAAATACCAGCAAGCCACGCCCACAGAACTGGTAGTAAAAATTTTTGAATTCCACCACTGTTTTCATCCAAGCAGCTTATTCAGTTCTATGTTTTATGGTTGGCTATACACCGCCCTGAGTCCTTCGGGAGAAGGGCAGTATATAAATGTGTTTAATAAATAAACTGAATGGTGAAGTATCTATAAACATTCCCTCCATTCAGTTAGAATTGAAGAAGCTTCTTGGATAAGAAGCAAAATGTTTTCAAGGAAAACAAACCAAGAAAGTCCAGTTGCCTTTTAGAAAAGCACCTTTGGGATATTGGGAATATGTTCAAATACCTCTAGTCTCCCTCAGAATTAGATGAATTCCTTGGGGATGTTTATCAAAAGCAGTCCTAATTTATGAAGTTATAAAACAAAGTTGCATATAAGTTCCATTACTTTTTAATCTATATTTACATCCATAATCCAAGCACTTGCTATTTCAGTCCATCATCCATTTATTTTAGATGATTGTGCGATTTCAGCATTACAGTATGCCAACCAACGTAGTTATTATTGTCTATTTCACAGATGGGAACAAGAAAAGCACTTAAGAGCTCTAGCTTTATCAGTACAAAAAATATCAATAAACTATCAATATCAGAAAATCAAAGTTTTAGTGCTATCATGAAATTCACAAGTGGCAAATAAATGGGACTCAAACTGAGCAGGTGTGACCTATAAATATCTTAGTACCATATTTCTTTGACCTGGATTTCTCTTTGTTTAATTGGGCAAGTATCAGAGTGTCTTATTTCAACAGCAATCATATGATTTTACCAATCAGAAGGAGCCTATTTCTCAAGAACAAGAAACCAGAATCCAGAATAGAATTCAAAAATACTACTTTTCATGGTACTACCTATTCACCAGAATCTGATCTACTAATTGTCAAGGCAAATTGGAGCTAGATAAGAGTCAACAGAATTCATGGGGGACTGGATTTAGGTCTCAGGTGGCAGTGTAATGCCTTCAAATTTACAATGACCCTGCTCTCAGATTCAGCCTGATCATCTCTTACACAGAGGTTCAACTGGTTCGCACCAGTTCAGGCAAACCGGTAGTGGTGATTTGGTATGGGTCGCTGAACCGGTGGCAATCCCTGGCTGGCCATGACCCCAAGCTAATCGCCTGGTTACTCACTTCTACCGGTCGCTCTCCTAGCTTTCCCTACCACGTGGTGGCCGCGGTGCAGCTTGGGCAGATGTTCCATGGCTGCTGCACATGCGCATTGCGTGTGCAGCTGCTACACATGCAGTGTGCAGGTGCAGTGGCCCCAGGACATCTGCCCACCTGCCCATCCTCCTGGAGCATGCTTTCTTCCTTCTCCCAGCGAAAGTGCCTCTTCCAGCCCGGCCCGGCAGTAGGTGGTCACATGTCCAGCTGCTGTTTTTTCAGCGCAAGAAGCCTCTCCCAACCAGATGGCTGCTCTCCACCTTCTGTTTGTTTTGTATAGAGGAGGAGGAGAGTGGTCGGCCGGTTGGGGGAGGCTTCTTGTGATGTGAAAGAGGTGGCTGGAGACTGAAAAAGAGTCCCTTCCATCCGCCTCTTTCATAGCACAAGAAGCCTCTCCCAACTGGCCAACTACTCTTCTCCTCCTTGGCCATACAGAACAAACAGGCAGAGAAGAAGGAGAGCAGCTGGCCGATTGCACTGAAAAAGAGGCGGCTGGAGACCCAAAAAAAGTCACCTCCAGCTGCCTCTTTCGGATTGCGGCACCACTCAGCTCGGACTTGCTTGGGCAAGTCCCTTCAGTGCAGTGGGCTCAATGAGGTGGACCTGCATGGCCTAGAACATGGTGGCTGTGGTGCATTGGAGAAGTGGAGCAAAGCTGCTGCAAGAAGCCTCTAGCCGCTGCATGTTTTTTTTGATGCAGGAAGGAAGGTAAGATTTCAGGCAGTCAGGAAAGCTGCCTAGCCGAGACTGCCAGCAAGGGAGGGGTGGCGAGGTGCAGCTTGCTTGAATTTCCCAGCCCCAAATGCAGGAGGGGAGAAAGTCCCTCCTATGGCCCCTTTGTTGGACTCGGAAGCCTTGCCTGCTGGCTTTTTCAGGCAATGCGGGACTGGAGACTGGAAGAAGAACCTCTTGTAATGAGTGATGCTGCCGGGTGCTTGGAAGTTCAGAGGTGTGCGTATGTGTGTGTGTGTGTTTGGGTCTCCTCTCCTAGCTTTAGAAGGAGAGCGGGAAGGAGGAAGGAAGGGATAGAAAGAGAGGGAGGGAAAGAGAAAGAGAGAGAGAAAGAGGGTGAGAGAGAGAGAAAGAGAAGAAAGAAAAGAAAGAGAAAAGGAAAGAAAGAAAGAGAGAGAGAAATGAAGAAAAAGGATAGACAAAGAAAGGGGATGGAAGGGAGTGAGAGAAAGAAAGAGGGAGGGAGGGAGGAGAAAGTGAACGAGATATATGAATGAATGGATGGATAGATACATGGAAGGAGGAAGGGAGGGAGGGAGAGAGAGAGAAAAAAAGGAGAGGAAGGAAGGACACAAACCCTGGCTTCAGAAGACTTTTTGAAACAGCACAGCAATCTAGGGCTGGAAGGGATCTCAGAGGTCATCTTCTAGTCCAAGGGTCTTGAAACTTGGCAAGTTTAAGACTTGTGGACTTCAACTCCCTGAGCTAACATGACTGGAGGAGGAATTCTGGGAGTTGAAGTCCACATGTCTTAAAGCTGTCAAGTTTGAAGACCCTTTTCTAGTCCAAGCCCCTGCTCTAGCAGGAGATCCTTATAGAATCATAGAATTAGAAGGAATCTTGGAGGCCATCTAGTCCAACCACCTGCTCCAGCAGGAGACTTTATATCATCTGGAATCTGGATTATTTTGGTGCCTCTAACAGAGAGGAAAATTGACAGAGGAGTTTACTAGGATAAAAGGGATAGTCTTTGGCAGAGGAAAGCAGAGATAGTCCTTCACTTATGACCACAATTGAGCACAAAATTTTGGTTGCTAAGCAAGAGCGTTGTTAAGTGAGTTTCACCACATTTTACTCAATCCATGATATCTCTTGAGTCTAACAGTCATGTGCAGGCTAGGGAAGTAAATCTGAAGGCATGAGCAATGTTCTAATGTACAGAAGTTATAGTTAAATGTGTGGCAGAAAGTGGACTATGAGTGTGTTTTTCCAAACGCAGTAAGGTTGAATGTGTATAGTTTTAGAAGAGCTGTGTCTATGTGTGTGGAATAAGAGTTGACATACACATACAGTATATATAGTAAATGATGTATCTTTTTGTGTGCCTTTACACACACTATACTATGTAATATGTATGTACACATATGGCATATACACATAGGATTAAATAAGTGTTTTTTGGACAGTAATAGTAAATAAGGGAAATTGTATGTCTTTGAGGCCAGGCAAGGCACCACTTGATGTGAGTGATGTCAAGTTGGCAATGCCCAACCAGTCATATGACCACCAAGCCACGCCTACCCATCACATGACCACTAAGCCACACCTACCCAATCACATGACCACCAAGCCACACCCACCAAATAAGCCACATCCACAGAACTGGTAGTAAAAAATGTTGAATCCCACCACTGCTCCTACACTATTATATCCTTGCAATTTGCAAGGTTTTCCAAGTTAAGGTAATCCCTCAGCTTCTTTAACGCTCCAAATGTGCTCTTTTGCAAAACTTAATATTCATGAAAACTAGACATGGTTGTTGATTTTTTCTTCCTTACCTTCTGGCAAAAATTATTGCCACCTATCTGAAGTTGCTTACTTAATAATAACTGACTATAATAACTGTATTCTTTTTGTTTAAATTATTTAAAAAATAAACCACACTGAAAAGAGATCTGAAAACACTGCAATTTAATCAGACATCAGGGCACATATTTATCAAGAAAAATGGGTATCAAAGCAAATCTCTCGCATTTGATTTTAATTCGTTTTTTAAAAAAATAAAGGTATTTTAATGCATGCAGCTAGATATAGAAGCATTTGAAGAAAAGAGTAAAGATGAAGAGTATATTTGATTAGGAATCACTGTAAAGCCTAATTTTGGATCTTCTACTGACTATCCTTATGGTGGAAGTATAATCTTACATATATGCTGAATATATCTTAATATATCACTGCATTCACTTATACTTTGGTAAAGCAGTATATGATAGCGCATACATGTTGCAATTCAACAATGCCATATAAACCAGTTTTATTCATCCAAGATTTATGTTTTGCAGGCTAAAGATACTTCGCTGTCCAAATGGCTATTTTACACCAACCACTCTGAAAGAGCATGATAATATATAGCATCTTTGTAACAAGAGTTTTGCATTGTTGCAATGCCAACATCATTAGTGAGGGAATGACTTGCAATACATATGTACATGTAAATTCTTATTCCAATAAATATTATAAACACTATTGACAAGAGATTGATTAAATCACCTTTGCTAAAACACTTGGCTGATTCGTCTGTGTGTATGTGTGTATATTTTGATTAATTTCATAATTTACAGCCATATAGATCAGCTTTCATTTAACAGGTATGATTTGGTGATGTAGGGTATGCAATTCCCAGAACTCTTTTCCTCTAATCTGAAACGCTTCAGATATGTTGGGTTTGCCAACTCTGATAATTTTGCTTCCCTAGCCTGATACATAAGTGGAATTTGGCAGATCTCAACATTTACCGGCCAGCATGGTTTCCCATCTAAATATCTGAGAGACCACCAGCTTCAGGAAAGCCAGCATGCATATCTTTTCTTCACATTTTGGCAAAAGTGCCTGCTGCAATTCAGGTCTTTGGACAGAGCTGCAACATGGTACAGGAAGTCATGTTTCTCTGTCAATCTATTAAGGGACAGAAAGTCCATCCAGACATCATATTGTTTTAATCAGCTAATGGGCAGAACCTGAAAATAGTTTTCCATAGGGTTTCATAGAAGGGACGAAAGGGGTGCTACTGGGCTGGCAAATGAAAGAGTCATTAAATAAATAAATCTCTCTCCCTCCCTACCCCCTTATCTCTCTCTCACACAAACACACACAATTCTGAAGGAGAACATAGATATAGAAGGTGCCACAAATATGGAAATGGAATAAAGTCACTTAGCTTCTAATCAGCATCTCATGAAGTGCTACAAAGTTTATTTAAGTTTGTAGACAGAAATTTTCTTTTATCTTTTATCAGAAACAAGAAGCTTGGGTACCTCTTGTCCTGATTTGAGAGGGCTTTAATGTATCCCAGCAAACTAATTAGAGCTTGCTCTGAAATGAGGACACAATGCCTGGCTTTACCACTCTTGCTTTAAGACTCTTCACCTCTTCCAGGAAATGGGAAGAGTTTAAATTCATAATGTGTCTGGAGCTCAGTTCATATTCCTGACAATGCCATTCCCACCAGCCTTCTTCATTTTATCCTGACCATCTGGGTTCACTTGTCCTAAATGGCTTTCGAGTTGAACATTTCTGACCTGCCTGTGAACTTTGGCAGAGCAAAATAGGACAGTCATGAATACCATAAATGTAGCTTCCAGAATTCCTGTACAATTAAAATGCAGCTCTGATCCTTGGAACCAGGGCAGGATACAAATATAATATATAAGTACTTTTATGATTTGTAAGCACTAAATTACAGCAGAAGAACAAAGCATCTTATTGCAACATAAAGGCTAACAGATTTATTGTAGCATATGCCTTTGTGGGGTTGTGCTTTCACAAAACTTCTGTCTCAATAAATCTGTTTGCCTTTATGGCATCACATTTTATTCTTGTTGCTGTTGCAAGATGGCTGCTTCTCTGGAACTAAAGTACAATGATCACATTCTCCATGTGATACTCTTCATATCTCTGTTGACCACAAAGCCATGCATATTCAGTTGCTTTCTGCAGCTTGAGTATTTATTTATTTTTGTATAGTGTGAATATTACAAATATATGCTTGAAAATGCAAGTAATGTTTTGATACACATTACAGTATGATTAGCTTCAGGTGCCTCTCAAGTGGATTCAGTTGCAATCCTCATTTTGCTGCTATGAACATTCATTAATTCATTCTATTAATCTTTATCTCTTATCTCCAAGGAGTTAATGATCACATGCACGGATTTCTATTCCCAGTATCTTCTTTATGACCTTTTGATGTAGATTAAAAGACAGTGGCTATAAAATCTCCATATCAGCATGATTTGAATTTGGGTTACTCAACTATAACCAGTAAGTAGAATACCTCTAACTGAGCTCAATGATTTCCTTGGCTTAGAAAGTTGAACAGAGAGCTAAAGTGCAAATGGAGAAAATATCATAGCAAATCAGATTTTTTCCCCCAGGCCCATTTGAGATCTTACTCTGTACCTATGGATGTCATAAAAATGTTGCAAAGAGTACTAATGTTGTACTTTACGATCCAATACCATCTTTACCAAAATATTGTGTTCAGGATCTGAAAGACTTCACCTGGAACTCCAATCTCGGGGCACTGGGATACAACTTTGTTATTACTTGTCAGGTTTATAGAAACACTTATAAAAATAGACCTCAAAGATGTAGACTGGTGTATGGAGAAATGAAGGCCACTGCTCATTTACTCACTGCTTCCTAGTGCTTTACAGCCCTCTCTAAGTGGTTTAAAGAGTCAGCATATTGCCCCCGACAATCTGGGTCCTCATTTTACTGACCTCAGAAGGATGGAAGGCTGAGTTAATCTTGAGCCTGGTGAGATTTGAACTGCCAAATTGCAGTCAGCTGGCAGTCAGCAGAAGTAGCTTGCAGTACTGCATTCTAACCACTGCACCACTGTGGCTCCTCATGGTTATCAACCTTTTCTTCACACTGACCCCTTTAAATACCATGGACCATGGCCATAGACCCCCAAAACTTAAATCAAGATTTAAATCATAATATTTCTTTAAGTTATTGTGGACACTTTGAGATGACAACGTGGGGTCCCAGAGGTCTGCAGACCACAGGTTGAGAACCATTAGGGTACAGGATTTCCAGCCTCAGCAGTGGTTTGACTAGAGGACCTTAAGGTCCCTTCCAACTCTGTTATTCTGCCTTTCATGGGTCATTAAAATTAGCCAGTGGATGGGAATAATACCATGGTTAAGGGGGGGCGAGGAGTTAACCAAAGCTTTCTTGAGATAGGATACCTTCAATGTGCCTTTAAGAGATAATGTATAAAATATTTTAAAAACTTTCTGCTGATTCAAATGACCTTTCTAGCTACTGTATAAGTCAATCTCAAATATTTCCTGGACCAGGAAATTTCTATTAGGATTCTGTTCTCCTGAAACTAACTCTCTCTTAGTGGTTTTTCATACCATCAGCAATGGTATCCTTCTAGATCATCTGTCAGGATTGTTTTGCATTGCTTCTATGTAAACTGTGAACAGAAGATGGTGCTAAGAAACTATTATTCAACACCCATCACCTTCCCTGGCATTTCTGGGTTCTATCATGGCTCCTGTACAGAGATGGTATTCAGCAGGTTCTGAGCAGTTCTGGAGAACCGGTAGCGGAAATTTTGAGTAGTTTGGAGAACCGGCAAATACCACCTCTGACTGCCCTCCCCATCTATTATCTGCCTCCTGAGTCCCAGCTGATCAGCTGGGTCTTCTTCCGTTGCCCTGCACAGGAGAACGGAGCTGGAAAGCAGGTTAGTGGGGTGGGGAGGAAATGGAGACTTTGCAGTATCCTTCCCCCAGAAGTGGGGAGGGAATGGAGATTTTGCAGTATCCTTCCCCTGCCATGCCCACCAAACCATGCCCACCAAGCATACCACACCCACCAAGCCATGCCCGCAGAACCAGTAGTAAAAATTTTTGAATCCCACCACTGGCTCCTGTACTTTTTCAAGTAGCTGCATGAATCTGTGAGAAACGTAATTCAGAGCTCCAAAGATAGGTGCCTTTGCTATGGCCATCTCGATTTCTCCTTGGCACTTAAACACCAACAAAATCATCAGCGCCCCTTAATGTTGCTTAATTTCGATAATAAACTGGATGAAACAGAAGAGGCTGAAATTAAAGCAGCCTCCCAAGAAGATCGAACTGGCCTTGAAAAAAATTGACTTTGAAGAATGAGGTGGAATTTACTTGGAATTGGATTACACTCCCTCAGAATTAGCAAGTCTACAGTTGATCTCTCTGTCACATGATCACCTCCCCACTCAGCTTCTGACAAGCAAAGTCAATGAGGGAAGCTGGATTTTCTTACTGGCTGCATGGTTTACTTAATACCACACTGATTTGTTTAACAACTGTGGCAAAAAGTTTCCTTTTTTTTTTTTTTACAAATCTGATGTGACATACTTAACACCCACTTTGCTTAGCAACAGAAAATCTAGTCCCAACTGTGGCCATACATTCTTATCTGTATGCTGTTTTCGTTTTTATTGTTCCTCCATGGTTGCAGCCCCTGCCTGGTTTTGCACTGCCATTCCCTTCTTAAAGCTGTCAATACATTCATGGGACAAGGGATTTTTTTTATCACACAACTTGCTTTTTTTAAAAAAAAAAAATTAAGGCTAGGAGGGAGGGACCAATCAAGGTTACTCAGCTGCCTCAGGCAGAAGTAAAAGATAAATTGTATAGGTCCCAGTTTAGCAACTTAACCATATACCAAGCATCGTAACTATATTATACTGTGTCTCTGCTACACATACATGTAATTGCTTACTATGTATAGTACCTAAATAGAATAAAGAAAAATGGAAGGAGTAAAGAAATGAGGCATATAAAAAACAGGTTCAGTTAGATTTGGAAAGAGGGAAGAAAAATGAACAAATGAAGGTGAGGCATGAGAAAAAAGATGCATGAGAAGAAGGATGAATGAATGTGAGGGATGGTAGAAAAAAATATTTCATTTCATTTATTTTTCATTTTTTTGATTTGTCAATCACTTACAAGATAATAGGTATAAGTATAAACTTGAGTAAGAATACAGGAAATAGGTACGAATAAATGGGGACAATAGGACAGGGATAGTAGGCACAGTTGTGCATTTATACACGCCCCTTGCACGTATACACGCCCCTTTATATATGCGCAGAAAATGCTGTGCTATGGCAAAAAAAGAATGAAAATTGGGAAAAATGTGAGAAATTAATAAAAAGAGATATCTGGGTCAGCTGAGGCAGTAGCTGACTTAGATTAACAGAAATATAAAAATGACTCCCAGAGTGACCCCAGCTGGCCACTTCTCATCCAAAATGTGCAGCCAACTTGGGAATTAACATTTTTCTGTTTTTCTACACTCTGGGTAAATCATTGGTGTTGGTTGCATTTGCAAAAATATAAGACAAAGGCATGCTCAATTTTGTTCCGGTCAAATTAAATGTCATTAACTGAGTCAGTTGAGACATTACTATTTGTACTGCTGTAAAATTAAGCCCAATTCAGTTAGTGGAAGAAATGCTGATTGTGTCCAAAGTTTTATTATTTACCATAAATGAAATGTGAAATGCTAATGCCTGAGGTTCAGTCGTGAACTTTTCCTTAAAAGACTAAGCAATTAGGGTGACAAAGCAATCAGAGTTAAAGCATACAGAAACAACCCATGTTATATCGAGTGTAACATACCGAGATCACTGTTAGCAGAAAAACACTTAAGTACTACTTGGTCTGAAGTTAATGAAAACTATGAAATATTCTCTAGCCAAGGCTTCTTAAAATAAATGTTATGCTGGAAAATTCTGCTATAGGTTTCTTTTTAATTTTTTGGGATTGGCTCTTTAAAGAAGAATTTGCTTTCAGAATTATCGGCGGCCTCATAGAAAAGTTGCTCGTCCCCATTTCAACAGCTTTTTTTACTGAATTTGTTTTGTTTTTAATTGGCATAAGTCACTGGCATTTATGGATTAAGTAAACAATATTGCCACCATTTCTTTGGCTCCAATCCAGGTTAGAGATGGGAACACCTGAGAAAAAAACTGGAAAAATGGGAAAAAAACAGGGTTTTTTTCATTGTTTTCCAAACGGCTTTGGAAAAAACTGGAAAAGAAAAAAGAAAAAAACACCTTTTCCCCCATTTTTTTCCTCTGGCATTTCCACCTCTATTCCAGGTATGTGTATGCATCTGCAACATGCATGGGCATTGGAATTCAAGCAGAATGTTCTGTATTGGAATGATAATATTACCAAACACAAATGAAAATTTAATAAAGTCGCTTTTATATCTATTAAGTGAACAAGAGGTTTCACCATAGTTTTACTAAGGTTAGTTATGGAATATCTACCATTATTATTACAACTCATTAAACTAACTCATATTCATTTTGGAATCATGCAGGGAAAAGAAATTGTTCATAAAAGTATACAAATGTATTAATCCTGTAAGTGATTATATGTGGAGTATCACATGGTGCTTTCTTTAAATTCACTTAGTTCCCAAGCTGGAATACCCTTTACTACTGAGATTATAATTCCCAGAATTACCCAGCCATGTGGGGTTCAAAAGACTTTGGAGGACATATATAGGAAAAGTCTAATTTACAGTGAGGACCACTTGAACCTTGGTAGTGAAATAACTATAGCTATGAGGAAAACTGCACGTGTGGAGTATCAAGGTACTTTGAAACATCTGAGCCTTGGTTTTTAGCAATTGGAAATAGACAATTCTAGCCATATGTGCAGGCTGTCAACCTTCAAAATGTTCAAAAACATCATTTTCTCACATTACCACCTTTTTTCACAGTAGTAAAAAGATCTAAGTTTAAACTGGTGCGTTGCTGTTTTTCCTTGTTCCTCCTTGTGTTCATTTATCTCCCAGTGAGATATCAATGGAACTCGTTATTATGGAAGCTTTCATTCTCTTTTCCCATTGACAAGAGCATGCTGGATGTCTGACATACTAAATGCATATTAGATTTATCACATGGGGATATTTGGGATGACTGAAACCATCATTCTAGGTATGGAAATAAAATCAGTCATGTGAATCAAGTACAATCCCACTGCTTTCTTGGGAGTTATTTAGATTTATATTAATGTCAGAATCATTGACATCTTGCATCATTTCTTACCAGCAAGAAACCTCTGAACACTATTAGTGAGAAATGAGGTATTTCAAGATGTCTATCTTGAACAAGGAATCCAATTAACATGATCACAGAGTGTAAAGAAGATTTTATTTATTTATTTATATCCCACCTTTATTATTTTTACAAATAATTCAAGGTGGCAAACATACCTGAAGCACCTTCTTCCTCCTATTTTTCCCACAACAACAACAACCCTGTGAGGTGAGTTGGACTGAGAGAGGGTGACTGGAAATGCATATTCACACCTGTAATAATTTGGTAAGTTAATTTTTTTTAATAAACAGCTTATCATTTCCATGACCCATAAATATGTATTTATTTAGGAAATTTCTGAGCAGCTTACAAAATATCATAAAAAAATAGAAAATTAAAAAAAATACATTGCCAAAAAGTGGACATCCAGAAAAAAAAGGCCAACAACCCTACATCACACTCTGATTCAAAGTCTGGGGATAGGCCCAGATTTTAAAGTCTTTTGAAAGAGGGGCAGGGCAAATTTTGAGGGGCAGTATTGAAAAATGGCAAATGTTATTTTTATTATTTGCACCTTATATAGGGGGTTATTTTTCACCTAGTTTAAAACAGGTTTTTGAAATTGCTAGGCCTAGTCATAAAGATGAATAAGGATGCATGGATATATGGGAAGTTCTTGTATTGTGAAGTTCATTGGATCTGTATGCATGAGATGACAATGAATTCAGCTCCCTAGAATTTCTGACTGTGAGGATCAATGTCAATGCAAGCAAAAGGAGTTCAATTCCAAAACAACATAATTTAAGTTTTTTCCATGAGTCCAGATCAAAGAATGAAAAGGCTGCTAAAATACATGATCATACATGAACTTCTCAACTGGAAAAAAAGATCTGTTATTCTGTACTTCATCCTCAGACAGGTTTAGAGGTAATCCTTGATTTATAAGCATAACTGTGATAGGAATTGCCATCATAAATTGTTACAATCATATGTTGAGTTGGACCTGATTTTACAAGTTTTCAGGTAGCTGTTAAGAGAATTTTGTGGTTGTTAAATGAATCCACCTTCCCAAATGGGCACTTGGTCAAATGACTTCAGGATGCTGCAACTGGTTGTAAATGCAAGCTGGTTACAAGTTCCCAAATTGCGATCATGTGACCAGGGGTGGTGCAACAATCATGAGTGAAAATACAGGTCATAGGTCACTTTTTTCTGAGATTATCATAGCTTCGAACTGTTGTTAAATGAATAGTCTTAAGTCAAGGACCACCTGTATTGGAAAGCATCTGTTCCAGTTTGTTCTATTCATATTCTATCTTTCCTGTTAACTAAAGGAAGTCTTCCAATTGTAATCCAACAATCCAACAATTTAATCACCATGTTCAGAATGGTATAGGGCAACAGTCTCCAACCTTGGTGACTTTAAGACTTGTGGATTTCAACTCCTAGAATTCCTTAGCCAGCATGCCTTGCTGAAGAATTCTGGAAGTTGACATCCACAAGTCTAAAAGTTGCCAAGTAGACATCTGGTATATTGGGAGACTGGGTGAAAAAATGCTGTCAAGGGAGCAATCTGATTAGAGGGAGCATAGCCCACAATTGCATAATGAGTAGAGTAGGGCTAAGGTCTTTAGCCCCTTTCCCTAAGTTATAGGGCTCTAAAGGTGATAGTGGGAGAATTGTACTTCAATCTTTCAAGAATCTGTTATAGCTTTACAATAAACTAAAAAGATCCTATATGGTCTTGTTTCCTATCTGTTCTACCTGGTAAGGCTGACCTTACCAGGTAGACCATATAGTCTCATTGGTTGCCCTCTTGATATGGGATTGTGAAGCAGCTGGACACATATTTTATAAAGTTAATCCTTCACCTTCAGACAATTCTGGCTTGATAAATCTTTGCATTATATTGTATTATACGAATAGTTTGCAGAAATTGAATTGCACTGTAGAAACAGTGTGTAGCCACATAGTCAGGGGTGGGATTCCACCGGTATAACAACCGGTTTGGGGATCACACGTTTTGTGCGCACACATGCCAAATATGCACTCTGCATGTAAAAAAAGCTCTAATACTTATCTTCTAATGCAGTCCCTGTGCATAAAAAGCTGAGGCACGGCAAACTGCTCAGCCATGCGAATCAGCTATAGAATCCCACCTCTGCACATAATCATTTAAAATTGAAACAACATATATATATATATATGGAAGGAAGATTTGATCTTTACAGTTTCTTAAGAATTGTGCTTGCTCTCTGATTGATCTTGTAAAAAGAAAAGGATAAATTAATAACAATAGAATAGGCAATTGCTTTTTCACTGAAAGTTCTATAAAATATAGGAACTCAGATGGAGTGGAATTCAGCAGCATCAAATTATGCTTAACTTGTTAATGCTTCTTAGGGGTTTGCAGACAGAAAATATTCTTCGAGAATTATTGTCCATGTACCTCAAATATACTTGCTATAATTCAGTAGCTGAACCCATTCTTTACACGCAGAACCTGCAAGTACCATTAGTTAAAAAGGTCAGGTAGCATGCGGTGATTAGATAGAGCTGGTCTGCATTGGATTTATAGCTGAGAAACAATTCTTTCTAAACATTTCTTACCATCTAATGCGTATTCAGAGTTTTGCAGAGTAGGTATGTAGCTGTTAATGTCACAATTAGAGGAGACAATATTAGATAAAACTGACTGGAAATAATAGGAAAGCTTCTTTGGTGATAGACAAAGCATTGGGGTGAGGGATTGGGGGAGAATAAGTCAGTTCAAACTAGCATTTTGTGTCCTGGTAATTTCACAAATTTATCTAATTGTGCAGCAAGGTTCAGAAAACAGGCAATGAAGTTATGAAATTAATTTTTAATACAAAATGTATATCTCCAGCATTATTTAAAAGCACAGTTTATGATTCTGTGTGGGTTTGAAAGGGCTACAAAAATCTGGATGATCACTAGATTAAAATAAAGAGAGAGATACAGAAAAATCCAACTTCTTGCTACTGCCAACTAATAATCCTGTGTGTTTGTTTGTTTTTTATTTTGCAGCTGAGAAAGGATTAGGTTAAACTCAGAAAGAATGTTGTAAAGGAGAAGACTTAGAGTAAAAAGTAAGTAATTCAAATGGTCAATCAAGAATGTAACACAAAAATGAGCTATCTATATGTAACAAGACATCAATACTATGAAGCCATGACTGAGAAACAGAATGATAGAACAGACCATTAAGGCAATAGATGATGAATGTTCCTAATCAAGAAAAGATGACACCATGAGATGAAAAATGGCAGGCCTAGGCACAAATCCAAATGGAAAGTCTTCCAAGCAAGGGAATGCAAAGGACATCTGAAACACATTAATCATGTGTGTGGAATTTTTTTAAACCCCTTATGTTGTGATGAACCAACAAGGACAAGAGGCAATAAAGGTTCACAAGTATGTTGTGTCTGTTGCAACACACCTATTATCATATCCCTCTCTGCCATGATCTCTTTTAGGTTAGGTATTTCTATTTCTTCCATAGAAGGCTGCTACTAGAAAGTGATTACTGTTTGGTCAAAAATCTAGAGCAAGGGTGTCAAAATGGATTTCTTCAAGGGCCAGGTCAGCATTGTATTTCTCCTCTGCAGGCTGGCTAGGAGGGGGAGGTGGGAAGGACGACAGGATGGATGCCTCCTGCAGAACCCTGCCAGCCAAAATGGGGGTGGGTTGGCTGCATGGGCCTTCCTGTGGCCTGTTTTCAGCTTCCACAGTCTCTTGCAACACTTTGCTGACCAAAAATGGGCTGCAGGGCCCTTGGCCTCCTGGGGACTGTTTTTGGCTGGCAAAGTGCTGCAGTAGGCCATGGAGCCAAAAATGGACCTCCAAAAACAGCCCAAGACCCCCCGTGGCCCGTTTTTGGCTGACAGAGTGCTTCAAGAGACTGTGGAGGCCAAAAATGGGCCTCAGGAACTGTATGCAGACAGCAGAGGTATTGCAAGCCACTCCTTCGATATTTCCAGGCCTATAGCATTTTTCCAGATGAACCTTCTTAAATGCAAACAGAATTTCTAAAAAATATCTAAGAAAAATCACACATTAGTAAGGTTGGGGTGCCAAGTAATTTACATAGATTTACAAAGAATTACATAAAATTAATTTTAGAATCAAATTAAAATGTCTCCAGGTATTCTGAATTTTGAAACTGAAGCAATTAACTTCTCTTTAAGGTTGATAGACTTTTAATGCAGTTTCTATATCTCTTAAGTTTCTACAGTTATGTTATAACAAGCTTTATTTTTTAGGTACTCCACCCTGAATTTACTAGAGACGATAAAAGTGAAATGTGGAAATAGAAAAAGTGAAGTAACAAAATACTGATCAAAGCCAAAAGAATATTTGTGTTAATGCATGTGAAAGGCAAAAAGAATGAGTATGGGAATGGACAATTTCTACACAGTGTTGACATCAAACTCAAGTCAGAAGAATTGTCATCACCCAAATGATACCTGTTAGAACATAGAAGACAGAATCATAGAGCAGGAAGAGATCTTGGAGGTTGTCTAATCCAACCTGCTTTCCAAGGCAGGAGCCTTATAGCATCCTGGTTAAATGGCTGTCCAAATTCTTCTTGAAAACATCCAATGATGGAGCACTAACTCCAGGAGGCAAGTTAGATATTATTGCTGTTGTGAAGTAGGTTCTGGGAAGGAAGTTAAGGTTCTCACATATCTCTGTGTGTAGCTAAACTGTCATCTACAAATGGAGCTTTTCAATTCTGAAGAACTTCGATAAACATGGGTGACAGTATACTTCCAGAAATATGTATGAACCAGATGTTTATGTTGGTTCAATGGAATGTGTCAACTCTCAAATCTTCAAATACTGAATTTTGACTAAGAGGCAAGGCTGGATAGTATTTAGTTTTGTATAGTGTGGTTTCTGGTGGGCTGCTCATGAGGGGTCCGAATGAGGAAAGATACACAAGGCAGCTTTCTCGGGATGAGAGCCCAGAGCTGACTCCGGGAACCCCTTTTATTAACAAAAGGTGGGAGGATACAGAAGCCAACAAAGGAATTCAAGCAACGCATACAGATATGATAACTTTCTATACGTGCACAGTTCTCACTGGCTGGGCAACTGTTGCTGGGGTGAATCTCCTTTTATCTTTCCTCTTTGTTCTGTGTATGTGTTACAGTCGCGCGGCGGCCTGCACATACACAAGATAGTACAGAAAGTTCCAACAGTATAGTCTTGGCCCAAGGCAAATTTTAAAATTTGAATTGCAAAGATTTGCAGATAATTAAAACATTTGTACTGGAGATATTATGATTTTTGTTTTGTACCTAGTTTTCTCAATTTCTTTTTCTTTTTCAGTTATTCCACTCCCCCCCTTCAGTTTGTTTTAAATTTTTCCTTTTATGAATTCATCACTTTTTACAATATCAATATAGTTTATACATTATGGTTTATAAAGCTTGTATAACATAACTGAACAAACTTAAGAGGCATAAAAACTATACAACTTGCATTAAAATCTATCAACCTAAAAGAACAGTTAATTGCTTCAGTTTCAAAATTCAGAATGCAAGGAAGCATTTTAATTTGACTCTAAAAAAGAATTTTATGTAATTCTTTGTAAATCTATGTAAATTACTTAACTTATATACATATTTATAGGTGTTGTCTGAAGCAAATGTGTAAGTTGTAGTGTTTGTGTAAAGCAGAGGTCTCCAAACTTGGCAACTTTAAGACTTGTGGACTTCAACTCCCAGAATTCTCCAGCCAGCTATGCTGTTGAAGTTGAAGTCCACAAGTCTTAAAGTTGCCAAGTTTGGGGACCCCTGGTGTAAAGGCATCACCATTTATGTACAAGTAGTCCTTGACCATAATTCTGGTGCCTGGCCACCAGCTCACACATATGACCATTGCAGAATTCCATGTTCATGTGACCATCTTTTGCAATTTTATTTTATTTTATTTATTTAATTTGATTTGTCAATCGCTTACAAGATAATAGGTATAAGTATATACATACTTATGAATACATGAAATGGGCACATACATATAAGAAAAATAAAAGAAACAATAGGACAGGGATGGTAGGCACATTGGTGCGCTTATGCACATCCCCTACAGACCTCTTAGGAAAGGGGTGAGGTCTACAGTAGACAATCTAAGGTTAAAGTTTTTGGGGTTTGGGGAAGAAACCACAGAGTCAGGTAGAGTATTCCAGACATTGACTATTCTGTTGCTGAAGTCGTATTTCCTGCAATCAAATTTGGTGTGGTTAACCTTGAGTTTGTATCTATTGTGTGCTCTTGTGTTATTATGGTTGAACCTGAAGTATTCATTGACAGGTAGGACATTGCAATCTATGATTTTATATACTATACTTAGATCAGACCGAAAGCGGCGTAGTTCAAGATTTTCTAGGTCTAGAATTTCGAGTCTGGTGGCATAAGGTATTCTGCAACGAGTAGAGGAGTGGAGAACTCTTCTTGTGAAATATTTCTGGACTTTCTCAACTGTGCTAATATCAGATATGTAATGTGGGTTCCAGACTGATGAGCTGTATTCGAGTATTGGTCTAGCAAATGTTTTGTATGCTCTAGTTAGTTGTGTGATATTAACAGAGAAAAAGCTTAACAACTCTTAATGCCTTTTTGGCTATGTAGTTACAGTGGGCTCTAGCACTTAGATCATTAGAGATGAGTATTCCAAGGTCCTTTACAGAGCTTGGATCATCAACAAGGTCTTGACTATTCAGCTTGTATTTTATTTTCTGATTTTTTTTGCCAATATGTAAGACAGAGCATTTATTTGTTGAGATTTGAAGTTGCCATTTGTTTGACCATTCTGATACATAGTCAAGATCTTTTTGAAGGGTAGCAGTATTGTCTGTGGTATTGAACAGCTTTACATCATCAGCAAAGAGAACGCAGTTGCTCTTAATATGATCACAGAGGTCATTTATGTAGAGTATGAAGAGAGTTGGTCCTATAACAATGCCTTGGGGGACACCACTATTGACAGGTACAGAATTTGATAGGACACTCCCAATTTTGACCATTTGTTGTCTGTTTGACAGAAATGCTTCTATTCAGTTATGCAGTTGTCCAGAGGTACCATAAGATTTTAGTTTTAGGAGTAGTTTGTTGTGTACCACTGAATCAAAGACTTTACAGAAGTCTATGTAGATTGTGTCTATTGTTTTGCCCTGATCGAGTTGTATAGTCCAGTGGTCGCCAACTGGTGGGCTGTGGCCCATTGGTGGGCCGTGAGAAAATTTTAGCGGGCTGCAAAGAAATCTCACCCCCAGAGCAGCCCCACAAAGCAATTAATCCAGGCTATGCAGAAACCCAAGGCTGTGCCACTCACATGGCCCGCGGGAATCCTTCCCATCCACTCACTCCTTACCCAGTAAACTTGCCTGCTAAATTTCTATTTTTCCTTTTTCCGACCATCATATGTTCTGCTGTACTGGGAGATTTAGATTAGCTAGGAAGCAGAAAATGATTGGATTTCTTGCTTTCTAGCTAGTCTTTAGATCTTCAGCTCAGCACGGCCAAACCTATCTTAGGACTGAAGGTTTGCTTGCAAGCAAGTTCAGTGCAGACTCATGGCAAGCAAATTTGAGAGACTGAACTAGCCGATGGCAGATAGATCACTGAATGATTCTGTGAGCAACTCAATCTGCCTGCTTTGCCTGATTTCGGGTAAAAGTTGCTCTTTTTTATAAAAAAATCAATATTTACATACATGGTGTATTGTGAGTTAATTTTGTGAGTTTGCTTCCTAGCAAATTTTAGGAGCTTGCTTGCAAGCAAATTTTATGTGACAGACTGATCTAGCTAATGGCAGATAGATCTCTGAATGATTCTGTGAGCAACTCAATATGCCTGCCTGCTTTGCCTGATTTTGGGTAAAAGTTACTCTTTTTTAAAATAAAAAAATCAATATTCACATGCATATTTTATTGTGAGTTAATTTTGTGAGTTTGCTTGCTAGCAAAATTTATGTGAATAGACTGAGCTAGCCAATAGCTGACAGACAGATAGATCTCTGAATTAATCTGTGATTCTGTGAGCAACTCAATCTGCCTGCTTTGCCTGATTTTGGGTAAAAGTTGCTCTTTTTTAATAAAAAAAATCAATATTTATATAAATATTTATAATATTTACATACAAGCCATGCCCAGCCAGTCACATGACCACCAAGCTACACCCACAAATTAGGCCATGCCCACAGAACCAGTTAGTGGTCCCTGGGATTTAAAATTATGAGCTTGGTGGTCCCTGAGGTCGAAAGGTTTGGCGAGCCCTGGTGTAGTCCATATGCTTTTGCAGTGTAAGTGTTGCAGATTACAGGATAGTTTTTTTTTTGAAATCAAATTGTTTATTAGAGAGTAGGTTGTTTGTTTCTAAGTGGAGGATAATGGATTGGTTAATAATTGATTCCATGATTTTACAGGTGACGCAGCATAAGGAGATTGGTCTGTAATTTTCAACTAGGCTGGGGTCTCCTGCCATTTTCCTGCAGGCAAAGTCAATGGGAATTGTCAATGGGAAAATTGGCAGGGAAGGTTGCAAGTTGCTTCGGTAAGTTTACTTTTTCTCCCGAGGAGTCCTACTACAAAGTGCAAGATCCTAGAGATCTCTTACTCCCTGTCAGCCCTGCATTCCATAGCACATACCAGTAGCCCCTGCTGGTCTGGTGTGGCTCCATAGCATCTGTCCATGGATGTCCTATCGGTGGCCCCCACTGACTCATCCATAATCTGTAGCACTGCCTTCAGCCCTCCTCCCCAGTAACAACTCTCTCTATGATTCTCACATCTTCCTGTTAACAACTTGTGCAGTTCTGGGGTTACAATGGCAATCAGGATTGCTGTCACTAAATGATCTAAGTGGCATCACACTTTACAGCTGCTTCACATAGCAACTGAAATTCAGTTGACAGGACGATATTAGATATTTTACTATTTAATAAACAGAACTGTCTTAACTGTCTTTGTGGGTGCAAGATTTGGAAATCACTTGGGGCACCCCAAAACAATTACAGAGATACTAAAAATGATGTGAATTGAGGAACTTTGGGAAATTGCTTTATGGGAAGGTAAATCACAGGATCCAGAAGTACAGCTGAAAGAATGAAAAGTATTTTCTATGTCATGTCACATTAAACTTCTTATTTCTAAACTGATCATCTTCTTCAGAGAGAGGTCTTGATGGTGTACAATATTATACTACACTATACTTTATTATACATGTAGTCCTTAATTTACAACCTTTTGTTTAGGATCATTCAAAATTACAACACTAAAAAAGCAAGTTATGACTATTTATCACACTAATGACTGTTACAGCATCCCCATGTCATGTGATCAAAATCCAAACACTGTCAATTGACTCATATTTATGATGTTGCAGTGTCCTGGGGTCATGGGATCAACCGTTGTGACCTTCTGACAAACAATGTCAATGGGGCAGCCAGATTCACTTTACAATCATGTGTTACTGACTTAACAACTGCAATGATTCACTTAACAACTGTGGCAAGAAAGCTTGTAAAGGTCCAAAACTCACTTAGCAACATAAAATTTGGGTTCATTTGTTGTTGTAGGTTGAGGACTACCTGTACTATACTAACCACCTAAGTCAGGAGTCTATTTTATGCCTCTAATTAGAGAATTTTTTTAAAATCAACATATCACAAACTGTAAGTTATGCAACAAGGAATCAGTTACTCCTTACCAATGCAACCTCTTTTTTGTTTCTATAGAAAGATACTATGCAGAGCAGCAGCCTCTAGATTCTAGACTAACTTTCTATAGAAGATCTTATATATAAGATCACAATTTTATTGTTACTAATATCATGGCTCTTTATTCCTTGGAGTACAAAAGAACATCCTCCCAGTACTATTATTTATCCACTTGAGGAACAATGGAATAGAATAATGACATCTCTGTTTGAGAACTTTGATCCCAGAGGAATATGAAAAGAGTAAGATAAAGCAACAAAGGCATAAGTCATAGTAGAGGTTCTGTAAAGTGATGAAGGAAGCAGAACCATTTATGTAACTTATATAGTGCATCAAAACATTCTTTTCTCCAGAGCCACTGAAAGTATCATGATGGAGATGTTATTTTGACTTTTAAGCTTCACTTTATACCTACTAACTGCAATATGTGTAGCACGATTCCCTATCTGAATATTTACAAGATGGGTCAAATTCTATTTCCAAGAGTTCTCATCAACGACCATACTGGTTGGTGAAGTCTGGATGTAAAGATTCATTTATCTGTAAGGAATGTAGGTTTGGGTATTATAATGTGAACTTTGCTATGGTTCAATATGAAGTGTCTACCATAACTTATAATTATGCACCTCTTTAATCTTATATACCCTGTTACAAAGCACTCATTTCCTTGTACTGTATTATCCCTATTCAGTGAGTGAATGAGTATGTGTGGGGCTGTCTGACTCCATCCTGACTCTAGGGAGAGTACACTATGAAATAATTAAGAATAAAGTAATGCAAAGACTATACAAAACAGACACCCAGAAAAAGAGAGCCAATGCCATGAAAACATAGGGATCACCAACTACTCTACTCTACATACTACTCTTCTCCAAGGCCTGGAGGAAGACTCAGATTTTATGATCTTTGTTAAAAAAAGAATTGAGGGAATCTCTGAGGGGGACATTGTTCCAGAGAGGAGGCAATACAATAAGAGAAGACCCACTTCTTGGATCCTATTAGGTGACATTGTCTAATTGATGTCACCCAAAACATGCATACTCTGCCTGATTGTATATTTTTATACTCATCTTGTAGCAATGGTCCATCCTGACCTGGATACTGTTAACTTTTCACCTGGACTAGTAAAAGATGCCTCTGCCATCTTTTTGCTATTAAAAGTTCTCGGTCTACTTCTAGCTGGCTGACCAATACAAACTACCCATAAATACATTTGAGTTAAGACTTAGGATAACTTTGTCACTTTAAATGTACACTAAATGTACATAAAATGTAATTTTGTTGCATACAAAGCTGTCAAAGTGTCACCACCTCCAATATACACTACATAAATAAGACAATATTTATGTAGTGTATATTTAAATACATAAATAAATAAATAAATAAACAAGCAAGCATATACCCACATATGACATATTATATGACATAGAGCAACCACACAGTCTAATTCGGATGTATATATGTACATTATTGGTATCTACTCTGACAAGCAACAATATTACATGGTTCCACATGGAGTCCTATATGAAAATGCTGGGAACTAGATTTTTTGGATTTTTTGGATGCAAAATGCAAGGAAACTGAGCTTTGTCCTCTGCTACTCTGCAGTTTTCTTATAAACATATATTGCTTATATGAACAGCAACTGTTTGTATGAGTAACACTCTTATTAATAAGGCTGTTAACAGCCTACTCATTTACTTGTAAGACTATTAAACTTAGAGAGATTTATTCCTCTCTGAGTAGACCTAGTAGGCCTAGAAAGAACTATAATGTTCATTATAATGTGATTTAGGTTACAATTTATCTACATTGCTCTGTGAGTAACATCCACTGAACTCTAAATGAAGGCTAACATCAGAATATGATAACTTTGTCCTTATGAAAAAGCAAAGAACTTTATATAAAATCATAATAATTTGAGGATTTGTGTTATAAAAAATGTCAATTCTGTTAAACTACAAATGCCTGGATCCCTTTATGTCCTGGTTTAGCTACTTTAAAAGATATCTGCATTTTGAGGAAGGAAAAACACTATAACTTTATTACAAACACAGCTGGGAACAACACCTGTTTTCTAAATCTCTTTTTCTCCCTCGGGTAAAGAGAAAAGAGGTTCAAAATTAAGGTTAATCCCTTTTACAGCTTCATTTAATTTTTTTAAAGAAAGAAATTCACTGGAATGGACTGTCTTTTTAAAAAGTGCAACTGCAGTTTTGTTTAGGAGTAGGCTTCAAGTATCTGTGCATGTGAGCATCTATACTTCCCTTTTCATCATCTATAAATGGTGAAGTAGTAATACTAAGACTAAAACATTTTTTTAATTGAATGGAACAACATTCACTTGTTAAACATACTGTATTTAACTTTGCAATAGTGACCAATATCTGTAGCTCAGGTACAGGATGAGGGTGAAGGTTCATTCTCCAAGCTTGTGGTTTGGTTTCTGAACATTTAATTACCAGGCTAGGCAATATCTTCAGTAGAGTTTATGGGATGTCAATGTCAGTTTTCTTCTGTTTATAAGGGCTTTAGGTGTGGGCATGTCAAGTGAGGTTTTTGTGATGGGTTAGGTGTGAGTCATCAGAGTGTCTTTTGATGAGTATTGTGATCCATCACATCAGGTCAGGGACATTGGGAGGTGAACTACTGGTGTGTGGGAGGGTTGTGTGAATTGGTTAAAGGTTGATACTGTCTCTGGTGGTGGATTTGGATTCTTAGGGATTCGTAGGCTGGTTGTAGATCAATGTGTCTGTTAATGGAATTGTTTGTGGAGTGCCAGGCTTTGATAAATTCATGAGCGTGGCAGACAATTTTTGTGTTGCTCCAATCGAACTGCTGCTGTTTGGTGTTGGTGTGGATAGAGATTAAGGATTTGGGAACATGATGTTTGACCGCCAGCTGGTGCTTGTGGATCCTGGTTTTTAATTTTTGTTTCTCCCAAATAGAAGTGGTTGCAATGGTTACAGCTGATTTTATAGATTACTTTTGTAGATTACGTTTCTTTAATCCCTCTGTATATTGTTTTTGGTTCTGGATAGTTCCTAGTGGAGTGTGGCTATGGGTTTGTGGCTTTTGCTATTTCTAGGAGTTGGAGGATTCTGGCTGTCATTTCTGGCAGCCCTTTTGTGTATGGTAGGGTTAATTTTGCGTGGTGGTTGGCTGTGTGGTGTGGTGTGGTTTGGATGCTGTGTGTTGGAATATGAAGTTTTTTAGATAGTCGTTACAGAGCAAGATGTTGAGCAGCTATTTCTGTTCTGCTTTTCCTAGTGTGGTGGTGCTGCAGTGTGTCCTGGCCCTTCTGAACAGGATCTGGACAGAGCTTCTTTTGTGTGTGATGGGTTGGTTCCTTGTGAAGGTAAGGATTTGGCCCATGTACATGGGTTTGCGGTACACACAGGTTTCTAGTTCTCCATTGTCTAGTTTCCTTATGTCAGCATTGAGGAATGGGTGTCTGTTGTCTGTCCTCTTCGTGTGTGAATTTGATCCCAGGAAATATATTATTGAGTAGGTAGTTTGTTTCTTCAATTTATGAGCTTTTGATGATGACAAAGGCACCAGTTCAATTGGAGCAACACAAAAATCATCAGCCACGCTACCACCCACCACACTCATCAGTTTATCAAAGCCTGGCATTCCACAAGCAATTCCATCAACATTGACCTACAACCAGCCTATGAACCCCTCAGAATTCAAATCAACAACACAGCCAATCAGAGACAGCACCGACCCTCAACCAACCCATGCAACTCCCTCCCACCAGCAGTTCACTTCTCAATGACCCTGTCCTAATCTAATCTCCTTATCACAAGACCCATTACAAGACTCACTGATGATTCATACATGACCCATCTTTCCATGTACCTGCTGCAATGAGAAAAGTTGAAAATTGCTACTTTTCCCCCTTTAAAATACTATTTAGCAAACTATAAAATTCTACAAACAAAATAAAGAGAATTCCAAACTTTTCTTGGCTCTTCAATGAAACTGACAAGATTTCAGAATATTTTCAAGACTTCCTTTCTTCTTTAGCTCTACCATTTTTATCACCTGCAGAAAATTAACAAAACATTGACACAGATAGTGATTCCTGGTTACTTCATTGAACTTCTATCAAAGGAGTGGCCTTGGGTGGAAAACCATGACATGGTATGACATATCTTCTTTTAGAAGGTCCAATTCAAAGAATCAGATAGGACACAGGGGAAAAAAACCCACCTCTCTTTGAACTAGATGGATAAACTATTTGACTAAGAAAGGATTATTTTCCATGCCTCAACTAATGGGCTTGGCTAGGTTTTGATTCCCCAGTAACGTAGCAGAATTTGCATATCAAATGTGCATCAAAACATACTATGATTCCTTTCTCTAATAGTAACAAAAGACTGCAATTTTTTTATACTTACACAGAGAAAGTATCACTAGAACAATCTCTTATCTCAAAATGCATTCATTTTAAGAGGGATTTCCTCTTTCTGATACATTCATTGTTAAAAAGACACCTGAAAACTTTATTTATTGATTGAGAGTTCACAGTCATTTTCTTCTCTTGGTATACTGAACATCTAGTAGAAAGAATGAACTTGCATGAAATTCTTAGAAAGTTAGTTGATGCTAACTTTCACCAACTGAGTAACTTCAGAGAGAAATGGGAAATTTCTTTGGAAAGATTCAAGTTTTTCAAGGTACTGCTTTCAGATTTTATAGTTATGTCAAAGAACCATGGACAGGATAGAGGGACAAGAAGACTTAATTGAAGTTCCTAGACAATCTTCCTATCTTCCTTCCTTTGTTTTTTTTAACTTAGTTGTACATCGAGTCACTTTGTGAGATGGGCGATCATATACATTTTAAAAATAATTATTTTTTAATTATTTAAAAATGGAAGTGACTTAAGTTAGAAGACCTTAGCCCCTTTCTATCTGGCTCTTAGCTCTCTTAGTTTGGTTTTAGTGTAGTTCTTCATAATACTTCAACTTCATGTTGTTTAATTTTTAACTATTTTTTAAAGTTTATTTTAATCTGTAAGCCACCCAAAGTCACCTTGTAGGGAAGATGGGCAGCATAAAAATTTAGTGAACTTTGTGGAAAAATATCTTCTGGTGGTATCTGAATCTACCATAAACTTTTCTCTTGGCCAGAATCTGGTTGAGTGGCCAAGTCAGAAAATAGGGATCAATGCTTTACAGTACTACCCTTCAGTTGACTCAGTTTCAAAGTATACAGCTTTACCGCTGTTTTGCTGTTCCTGAAAATGAGCCATGACCTTCCTTTTCATTATTAATGAACATAACACAGCCCATTTATTAAACCTGTACTTTCCCCTCTGCTCCTGATGCCTGTTTTTCCTTCCAGTATTTGACATGTGACAGTAAAGCTTCAAGTAAATGTCCCCACTGCTTCCTCCCCTGTGAATTCTTGCCACCTGCTTCCTAGCATTGAACAGATGTATATATATATGTAAAACATAATGAAACCTATTCACTCAATCATTTATCATTTTAAGGAGGAAAGATGCTTTCTTATAAGCAAAGCACAATAGCTATACCATCTTTGGCGTAATATTTTAGCATAACTAAAAATGCTACAATTCTTGGAAGGAATATAGTGGAACAAAGAACATCTATCAGCCATGTCAGTTTAGTCTTTATGATTACTATTATTTTTATTTTAATGTATACTGTAACTGTTTTTCAATATATGCGCACATAGCCATGCATACATAAAATCCTTGTATCATGAAATGTAAGGGAATTTTTTTGTAGATAATTGAACAAAAATATTGCATTATTTATAAACAAATGAACAGGAAAAAAATCCTATTGCCAGTTTTCTGAAATGTTCCAATTAAGAATGGATTTTGAGCCACAGAGAGACATGAATATCATTATGAGCCATTTTTCAGAAAGTTACAGCTCTCTCACTGATGAAAGGGATGGGCCACTTCATCTGCAGAAAAAAGTCTACAGCAAAATCCTTGTCTTCAGCACCTTGTCTTTTATTATGACATTGTTCTTCAATTAAAAGTGTACCCATTTTCCAGGTGGAAAATGGATACACTTTTAATTGAAGAACAATGCCTTCTCAAATTCCCAAAATGTTATTATTTACCAACCCTGCCATAAAGGCTGATGATAGTACATTAAATAATATGACCAAGTTTTTAGTACTCAAAGTCGCTAATACACGAATGGGCTATCAAAATATATATTGTATGCTTGGAAGTCTTTTAAGTTTGGAAATATTCCTCTGGCTGATGCATCAACATTTATTTTTTACTTTCTCCTCTTCTGCAAATTTTGTAATGGACTTATCTAATAAAATGCATTCAGAGAAAACTCCACACAATTCTGTACTCACACAATATTGTGTACACTAGAGAAAATGCCTCATTAAAAATATCTATGAGAGAAGAAAAATATATACCAAAACTGCATACAAACATTTTGTGTGACAGAGTAGACCAGACTAAGGAACTTATGCCGTGTAAATCTAAAACTACTTTTATTAGAAGAGCTACAATATATAGGTTGTCCTCAATTTGTGACTATTTGCTTAACAATGGTTCAAAGTTACTATGACCTTGGGACAAATGAGTTATGACCTGGCCTCCCACCTCCAGGGTCACATGAATGCAATTTGGTCAATGATAATTGGCTCACATTTACATCAGTTTCAGCATCTTATGGTCACATGATCATGATTTACAACCTTTCCAGGTAGCTTTGGACAAGCAAAGCCAGCTGGGGAAACTTGATTTGCTTAATGACTGGGTGATTCACTTAATGACCACATGATTTGCTTCACAAGATTTCTTAAAATGATTGTAGAATCTAACGTTATAACTTGCTTAAAGACTGCAAGGCTTAGTGACCAAAACTTTGGTCTAATTGTTATTGTAAGTCAAGAACAACTGTATCTATAGTAATAGAATCTTATAAGTCTGATTGTGCTTCCCTCTGTCCTCACTTTATCTTTGTGTGTATTAGTGGGGAATCCTATCTAAGGTATTTCCTCAAGTAAGTCTTTTTGGAATGGGCTTAAACTGTGCTTCTCTGATTGTTGCCTTGGTTCCAGATCTTCTGACTGTCCTTCAAAGTCATTTTCTGTGTCCTCTTTATTGGCCACCAATGTTCTTATATGTTTTATTAAATTTCTTTACAGAGTCAACATTATTAAAAAATAGCTTTGCTGACTAATCTGGCCAGAATTGATCAACTCAATGAATAAATTAATCAATAGCTGGAATTGTTCATACATATGTTTTTCCCTTAAAAATGATGGCTAGTATTACATTGTGATGTATGTGTATAGTCAGAATGGGAAACCAGGAAATAATATGATTGATAGATTTTTCAGTCATAATGTGACATTGATGAGTTGAAAAGTCCTCTTCAGCTAAAGTATCGCCTTGGTTTCTCACAATTGATGATAATAAATCAGAAGAATTCCTGGGAGGAGTAAATAATAAAATGTGATTGTGGGCTTGTGTGTTCTGAGGAAGATATGCCAGACAAGTCTTACCATACACAACAAGCCTTATCAGAGGAGCCAGATGAGAGGGTTGTAAAGCACTATGAAGTGGTATATACGTTTAAGTGCTATTGTTATGCAATTTAAACAAGAGAGGGTTGTAGAGCAATATGAAGTAGTATATAAATCTTAAGTGCTATTGCTATGTACAGTAATTTACAGAAAGACATACTGGATCAGTTGTCACAGAGGTCAACAATGACCTTGCTAGGTGTTGGAGTTCCTTGACATCTGATGACAAATGGGCTAAATGTTGGCTGAGCAACCAGGGCTAGCAGCTGTAGGACTACTGGAAGGGAAGTTGTTTACCTATTGTAAATATTCAAAGACTGAAAACAAAGATCTGAAGGACAATGAAGAAGATGCACTGAAACTAGTATACTAGGATGGCTTACTGACTACTGGAGATATCAAGCTGGTCTACAAGAAAGACCAAATGAAGAATACAAAAGAGACATGACATGTCAAAGTATTACTAGGTCAGTGCATAAACAAAATAGCAGGCAAAGCAGATCTGTCAATTGAGTAGGAAAGTTGAAGAAAGAGACTGCACAAGACCAATTCTGCCTGCACAAGACCAATTCTTAAGAACAAATGCATGCAAAGACAGAATTGAAAAAATAGTATACTAAAAAGTCTGGAATCTAGATAATGGATATTGCAGTACCTGGAAACAAATGCATGCAAAGACAGAAAAGAAAAGTGGAAAAATTGACTATAAAGAGCAGTATGAGAAAGTAGCAACAATGATGTATTGAATATCTTGAAGAACTATTCTTTGCCTGCAAGCAAGAACTGATGGAGTTACAGAATAGACAAATTAACAGAAAATAAAGTCACTAAAGTGTTCTGAAATTTTAGAATTCTAAAGAGAAGAATCTGTCACATAACACCCCAAACTTAACAACTATTCATAAGAAGTAGAAAAAAGTTTGGAATCTAGATAGTGGATATTGCAGTACCTGGAAACAGTAGAAGAGAAAGAACTGAAGAAAATAACAAAATACAAAGGCCTGCAAATAGAAGTAGAACGACTATGACAAAAGAAAGCAAACACAGTAGCTACAGTGATAGGCTCATTGGATACAATTCAAAACTTATGGAACACCACTTAAACAGTATGGGTGTTGACAAAAATCACAATCAGCCAGTTGCAAAAGGCAGCTTAACTTGGAACAGCTTATATCTCCTATGATAATAATACCTTTAACACAATCAAACATCTCTCTATACCTGGTTCTTGGGAAGGACCTGATAAGAAAATAAAATGCTATATGGCTGCTATATGATTCTTTCATTAACAATAATGTACAGGTAGTTCTTGATTTATGACTTTCAGTGACTGTTTGGAATTAGAAGAATGCTGAAAAAAAGGGACTTAGCACCCCTGCCCAAAGCTATGGCTGATGAATGTCCCTTCACTCACATGAACAAAATTTGGGCACTAGACAATCTGCCATCCCCTATGACCAAGTAAGTGCAGGAAAACTGCAGTGGCCTCCAATATATTCATTTTTGAACTTATGTTATTGCATATGGACATGAAAGCAAGTAGTATTTATATACCATGTTACAATTTAATGACAGTGTGTTAGGTTAAGTCTATTATCTGCTTATATGAAGTTTACAACCTTAAACAGTTCTAAAACATTAAATAATTAAACAATAAATAAAATGAAGTCATTACAGTTTATCAAAATATTTCCACTTTTAGGTTTTACATGTGTGTGCGCGCGCACACACACACACACACAAAGACCCATTCACTGTTTCTTAAAAAAAAAAAGATAAACAATTGCTATTCACTAGAGAAGCTGTAAAACAAACTTTTCTCCTCCCACTAATGTTTTGATAAAGTTGAAGCAGCACATGAAAGATCAAGGAGTACACTGTACTTGAGAGACAAGAAAATTCTTCTCTTAGAATATGATGATAACCACATCCCAAAGTAGTAGGTATTCCTTCTCTTTTCCTTTCTTTCATGACTAACTAGTCTAACCATGGTTTGCTTTACCCATGGGTTGGCTGTTTGTAAGCATCCTAACAATTGCTAAATAGCTTGGGGAGCAGGAATTATTCCTGTTTTTTAACAATAGGAACATTAATGCACTCCAAACAAAGGACAGGACATTATTATTACCCTGTGCATTCGTTTAACTTGCACTGCATAAATCGCTCTTCATGCTGCTAAACCTTATCAAAAGGCTACTATCTTAAATCCACCAACTTAGAGGGTTTAAAAGTTACACTATAAACTGTCTGAAGCCCAAGTACTTTGTTTTAACTAATTGTGGATCAAATTGCTCAACAAATAAAGGGGGAAGAGAGGAACATTGGAAAAAAAGGCTACTTTGGGAAAAAAATGTAATGCAAAAAAACCCCAACAAACCTGTATTTGTTGCTTTGGGATACTTGTAATGTATTGTGCATAAAACTCAAGTTTTACCCTTTATAGCACATTTCTCATCAAGTTCCCCAAATCTTATCCAGAGGTTCTCTCAACTGTCTAAAACCAATTAAGAGGCTTATAAGAAGGTTATACACAGAAGGAGAATCTGTTACATTGAAAAACGTTGTTTCATAGCCAAAGTTGAAGATTGTTCGACACATTATATGAGTAATAGATTTAAAAATCCTTATAGCATGAGATTCATATGCACAGCCCAACTGTAAATATAAATATATGATTGATGGGTTTTCTCCTCAGTGTGGTCTATATTTGATATCTTCAGTATTCCAATTTTGTGATGTGAGGCTTTATTACCTCATTAGCTGCTCAGAGTCACTCTATAAGTGGGTGGCCCCTATAAATGTAAGCTAAATAAATAAGTTTGCTCATGTGATGTAAGGACTTGATATTCTAATGTCTTCCTAAAGGACAAAAACCACACCTTCCATGAAATTCATAATCATAAAATAATAATGGTTCTTTTAACACACTGTCTGGGATATTTGCTATTCCCAAGTGTCCGTTAAATATGGAAGGATGTCAATATGGTGGTTTATATAATTTGCATAATAATGTTACTATACAAATCATGGAAAACTGGTACAAATAACAATTTGCATCACATGGCTGTTATAAAATTAAGATACAATTAACTGTCTTTTCCAACTTATTTGTATGCAATGGACATCTCTCTTATTTTGAGAAAAATATCTAAAGGATCAAGGCTTCATTATATTCATCTACATTTTCTATCTTCTGAAGCCGGAATGATAGGCAAATCCTTATAGCATGAGATTCATAGGACATCTTACTTTAGTTTAAAACATAAGATATAAAAATATGCTTATAAAGGGACGTAGACTGATACTGTAAAAGATCCTGACAATGTCAAGTTTGTAGTTACAAAATCATTTTTTGATTGATTGCATCTTTCAGGATAGGCAATATATCCATATGAGGGTTTCAAAAGCAATTCCATTCCTTTTCTATTTCTGTCAGCAATAGAGCAAGATCTATTTTATACACTACATTGTGAATGCTATGAAAAATCATCTTTCTCAATAATTTACAATAACACCCTCTGCTGGCAAGTATTAAAAAACACCCTCCAGATTTTGTATTTAACAATACATGCAGCATTGTTGTTAAACTACTTAAGTGTTTTCATTTTGTAAAACACTACTTTGTAAGATAAAAATCAGTGCACCTATTACTTACATACAGATGAGATGTATTTCTAAACGTAGGTTTTGATCTGTCAAAGCTTCTAAATATTTTTTATAAAGATAACTTAAAATAGTTTCCGCTATCAAATGGCCTTTTTTCTTTTCACAATTATGATTTCTTTGACAGCATCTCCCTTTATCAGGTATACAAATCTATAGTAGGTTGTAATGGCTATTTCAGAAGGAACTTAACAGGCAGAGTAACCAATATGAAAAAAGAGAAAAAGACCCAGAAAGGATTCATTATTATTAAAAGCTTTGTTTCCTCTTTCTTGGGAACTTGGGATAAGCAATTTTATCAAATGATATAAAAACAATTCTGAAAGAATTAGTTATCACTGACTCACAGATTTCTGGAATCTAATACTTACAACTTGGGTAAGTATTTGAGGAAACATTTATTCATTTTATTTATAGAGCCATCTTTCCCACAATTTGTGACTCTGACATCAGTCACTGATCTGATTCCTGTAGATAACTAAATTAATGCACCTGTAGAAACAAACACCACAATATTGGTAAACAGAAAACTCTCCTTGTAGTCTGTCAATCATAATTCATGCTACTCCAAAGTTGTTCAGAGAGCTTAACCAAAGCTTAACTGGCTGAGATGTTTTTTTAACCTGCCAGTGGGAACATTCTACATGTTGCATTTCAACAAATATTTAAACTTCTGTCAGAAGACACTTGTAACACACTTGTCTATTTGGATGCCCAAACCTTTCCTTCTGCCAAAACAAGATGCCCAAACCTTTCCACTGAAGTAAGAAACAAATCTCACCGAGGAAATCAATTAAAATTCCCCATTCATTCCTTCACCCTTTTCTAACAACCATTACCACCAGGATAAGCTAATGAACCCTCATCCTTGCAACTGGAAGCAAAAACAGGATTACCTGGCAAACTTCATAGAGTAATTTGTATTGTTCTTCTTGCTTCTGAAGAGAGCACAAGCTGCATCCCATGTTTCAGAAAAAGAGTCTTCCTTATTTGCTGTGAGAGCCAGAAAGTTGTTGTTTCCAAGCATGCAGGCAAATACTCCTCTGTCACACACAAGATAATCAGATGAAACTGAACCAGCTCGGAGTAGAGATGCTCTGATCACTGTTCTGCCTTCTTCCTTCACACACGCCCTCTCACGGTACACAACCCTCCCTCTCTCCTGCTTTAGTCCAATGCACACACTATATACTGCTATTCATGCATATTAATCAGTTCTCATTGACTATTCATAACAGGCAAAGATACGGAGACTATAATTGTTGCCTATGACAGCTGAAATTTCTCTAATTAACAAGCAAGCACTTCAGCAGCAAGGCATAATAAAAGACACTAACAATTCTGTAAACCATTTTGTAGCAATTACAAATAAATACAACTGCATTTTACTGTAGTCCCCAAGGATAATTTTTAGCATACTTAAGCAGATTAAAAGTACATTTTAAATGTAAGTCATATCCCAAACACTTCTGCTGTAGAAACCTAACAATAATGGGCTATGTTAACCTATGCAGTGAAGTTAAAGAAAACAATAAATATTTAAAATAATTCAGCTACAGCTAAAGTAACGTCTGTTGCGAAGAGGCCAGATGTTGAACAAAAGGATTTAAGACTGAGGACCTTCTGGAATAATGTTTCTTGATATTGGTAACTTTAAGATGTGTGGGCTTCAATTCCCAAGTATCCTAGCCAAGATAGGGTGGGGGGGAATTCTCAGAGTTAAAGTCCACACAACTTAAAGTTGCTAAGGTCAAGAAACACTGTTCTAGATATGAAAATTGGGAGGAGGATATTCTGAAACTTTTTTAAAGGCACATTATTACCAGATAATCCCATAATAGCAAAGTTTATCATCCCTGAATTCCCATTAGTATCATAATAATTAGAATGTGGTTATAGCACCTAATGATATCAGGTAATATTGTATAGCTATGCTATGTTTATGTATATATAATATAGAAGAAAGACATTGCAGGTTTCTTTAAAGCCCACAATACGTATTCAAAATAGATAGTGACCGTTATAAGTCCTCTTCGAGCATTCAACCTATAAATTAGAATTTCACTTGCAACATATTTGGCTATTCGGATGCATTAAGACATACTGATTTACTGCCTTCATCTGATAAATACTTCACACTGTCTTTGTCTAAATTCTTGCCCTCAGTTAAGCACTGATAAGAAATAATTAGAGCACAATACCTATGCTACAACATACCAAGGATTGGTTCATATGTTATATAATTCTTATTCATAAGTTAACCAGAGAAATGGTTTGATATTATAGTTACAGAACTAGACTTCATGACTTTAGGCCAATCATTATAACATCTTAGTATACAAGTTTGTTGTGTAGAAAAAAATGGGGCACAGAAAAATGTGGGCATTCTAGCAATTAAAATACCTTCTGAACTAAAATCTAGTTTATACCTCTGCTCAGTTCTAGAGCTCACCCAGAATCTTCCAGCACCACTTCTTTTATTCCTGAGATGATTCATCCCCCTGAATATGTAGTGATAACTTGCAAGTTTATTTCTTTACTAACACACATGGAGGACCAGTTTTTTAAGATATACCACAAGATTGCAACAGATAAAAGCCTGTCCCAAACTGGCAATAAACTTCTGAGTTTAAAGTGGAACTTTCCCACAGTATTCCTTACAGAATTGTGATTGCTAGCTTAGCTCACCAAATGATATTTTATATTCAGTATGAAAGCCACATGAAATGTGAATAATCTAAGGTTATGCAATGATGTACTTTCAAATAAACATTGATATTGTAAATATATTGCATCATATAAAGGAAAACTTTCAGCTGAAATGGTCCAATGAGACCCATATCTTGCTTCTACCTATGCTGATCTCAGTCTCCAGTGGGTCAAAAGACACACTATGATAATATGTTAAAACAGGGGTGTCTGGCAGCCTACAGGCCAGATGTATCACACACAGGCCACGGCCACCTCAGGTCCGCAAAGTGAAAAATCATTGCAAAATGTCACATGAAATAAATAAATAAAAGAGGACCTGACCTGGGGTGCTCATATTGCAGCACTGGTCAAAAGGGCCCAGCAGAGATTATACTACCTGAATTTCTCAGAAAACAACAACTGAATGAAAAACTGCTGGTGACCTTCTGCCGCTGCACCATAGAGAGTATCTTAACTTACTGCACCTCTATATGGTTTGCCAATTGCACTGTGGCAAATAGGACAGAACTCCAGAGGGTTAACGTCATTGCCCAGAATATCATTGGTTGCGCTCTCCCCTCTTTGGAAGAGCCTTATAGCTACCGCTGCCTTAAGAAAGTTCAAAATATTCTCAAAGATCCATCTCATCCTAGGAACCCTTTTTTTGAACTATTACCATCTGGCAGATGGTACAGAATATTAAAAACAAGCACAAATAGGCTGAAGAAGAACTTCTATCCCATGACAGTAGCTCTTTTGAATTCTACTGTATAGTGCAGTGTTGGTGTGGTGCTGTGGTTTTCGGTTCAATATGTGGAGTGTGAAGGATGTGTGTTTGTGATTATTTTCATGGTCATGATGTGCACTGAAGATGGTGTTTGATTTTGTTGTACGAGGTGCAATGACAATAAACTAAACTAAACTAAACATGACAGCAACATGATGCTGCGAGTTTGACACCCTTGTGCTAAAAGTAATGAGATTGGGTGTTATGGTACACTTAACGTCTTCACTTCTCCAAGTTTCATTTTCTATGAAGTTGAACATTTTGTCATTTTTATAAATGTGATCAGCATGCTTTGAGATAATTTAGAGCAGTGGTAGGAAGATTCATAATCTCTAATAACCTATTTATTAATGCAAAGAAGGAAATTGTTCTGTAGGAGAAATTTCTCTCTTAAACATTGGAAACACTGAGCATGGAAAAATAATACTCAGTGTAACAAATATTGGCCAAAGTGCTAAGAAAACAGTGTTGTCTAGTCCTGACTTACTGAGTTTTGCATTCTTAGGTAGTGACCTTACAAAGCTACTCTGTGCTCAGTGAGATCTATTGAATTGCATGTTAAATTTTCTCTCTCTTGCGTTACAGTATATATGCCCATCTGCATTTGCTTCATCATCATGTAGTTTCAATATCTAACTTTCCAATGGTAAAGTAAAAAGGATCTGAATGACATTGTACCAGTTGCAATGAAATAAACCATCAATTTATTCTAGCATTATTGAGAAAATGAAACAAAATAGGAATCACATGTAAGCAGCCCCTTAGAAATAAAGATTAGAACATCAGAGTATACTTTTAAAATGTTCCATAATATCGATTGGGAGGATAAGTCAAGAAACTTGACACTTCATGTTCTTGTTAACAAATATTCAATCAACTATGCAACATGCATGAAATAAGGTCCACTTCATGTTCTTGTTAACAAATATTCAATCAACTATGCAACATGCATGAAATAAGGTCCACAAGTCAGTAATTCAAGCAAAAAAGCATAAACAGATTTAGCTTTTTTTGTGTTTTGCACCCCACTCTTAATCTTAATGCATTTCTACTTCCTAAATTAACTCACATTATAATATGTATGTTCCTTATGAGAGTTTGCGGAAAGTGGCTTCATATATGTTGGGAGCAATGGACATTTGCCTGACTGTATCAATAGCCTAATTAACTCTTTTTCATTCTGAACATTTCTCATATGAAAAGAGGGAAGAACACATGAGCAGCTGTTCCTTTGTAATAAATCATACCATTTATATATGCTGAGTTCATTTAATGATGATGACCACTCTTGGAAACAAAGTAAAAAGAAAAAAAAATGCGTGTCTTTGAGCAATAGCATTTATTTCTTAATCTAGATTTTTCATTTCCATACAAAATTATTTTTAATCAGCCACAGAAATTGGGCAATCTAATCAACTCTGAAATAACTATAAATCCATGTGAAGAATGTATTGCACCATCAATAAGGCTATTTATCAGGTCTTTCCTATGCTCATAAAACTCTTATGACTGTCATTAGAGTTTGGCTCTTTATAATTAGAGACTAGTCATTTGTGAAGATGGAAGGGTTTTTTTTAGCTTATGAATAATTGGAAGCACTGGCAAAATGCAAGAAAAATGACACCAAAGGCAAATTCTATGAAAATACATCTAATGCCAATTTTGGTCCTCCTATGCTGAACAGAATTTTCATATTCCTCTTAAGTTGTATATGGCTACAAGATTTGGACTGTAAATATCCTAGTGGACAATACGAAGATTACTTCATTGCCATTAGTTGCAGCCCCGATCTGATGATGTCTTACTATCATCAGTTTAATTATCCTCCAGTTCCTACATTTCCTGGATTTTGTGCCCTCATCACATTGTTACTGTCATGTCAATGTTGTTCAGTGTCATTTCTGTAGACCACAAATTTGTGTGATACCAGCAGCAGCCTAGGGACTATTGTTCTATGGACTTTTTGATAGCTTCTGGTAAAGTATACTACAAGAGCCTTGTTACTGTTTTCACTATAAATTGTCCTTAGTTCCTTATTAAGTTGATTTATTTGTTTACTTATGTTATCTTCTTTGCCTATTTGTGATCTCGTCCCAGGCTCTTGATTGCTATAAAAGTCAGTCCTTTCCTATCCTTTAAGCTGATGCAAGACAGTCTCCAGAAGCTTTTAATATTATACGATTGTAAATTTCCATGCTTTGGGAAATTATATTTAAAAGAAAGTGTTCTGCCCCAGATTATTATAATTTGCAAAGTAAGTACAGGGACTTTTTTTAAAACAAATCCACCTACAAGAAGAAAGGAGGAACAAATATAAATTAATAAATTAAATAGCACTTTCATCTAAAATTTGCATGAGATCTTATCATCTTGAAACCAAAATTATGTTAAAATTCCACATAACTGTGCAGCTTTAATGCTAAAATAGTTACCACATAATAATCTCCTGTAGACATAGGAAAGAGATAATTGTCTACTTTTCATAATAAAATTTTAAATTAAAGTGGAAAAGATCAGACTGAAATCCAGAACAATCTTCCTATCACTGGACTAATATTTATAGATAAATCAGTTTGATTCTGTAGAAAACAGATATTGCATGAGTTAACAAAGATGGAAGAACATTTCAATCCCCACAATGGACAAATTGCTGCAAAAATTGATGGAATTGGCAGAGATTGCTTTGATCAAAGGGAAAAAAACACTTCAGTACTTTTGTTTCTATTTGGAAACCACTTTTGAACTTTGTGCTTGCGGCAGAAAAAAATGAATCTTCGATTTTGGATTTTACTGATTAGATAGATTGTTATAGAAATGGCTACTTTATACTATTATGTAAATTAAAAATTATACTATTAATTAAAAGTAAAAAGTTGAGGTTTTATGTTACGGTTTTATTCTACTGTACCAGAGCGAGTCAGACATCAGAGCCTTTTTTTTTTTCTTTTCTCACTTTTTTTCCTACACTTCTCCTTTACATTTCCTTCCTTATTTTTCCTACTATTTGCTTTCATATTTTTTTATTTTATATTATAAACTAATAAAACTGTAAAAAATAGATATTGCATGAGTTAAAAATCACAGTCTAAGTGCTATACATGCTTTGCAAATGACACAAAAGATATTCCTCAGAATTCAAAGAAGCAATAGCAATAGCACTTAAACTTATATACTGCTTCACAGTGCTTTATAGCACTCTCTAAGCTGTTTATAGAGTCAGCATAATTTCCCCCAACAGCCTGGGTCCTCATTTCACCCACCTCGGAAGGATGGAAGGCTGAATCAACCTTGAGCCTGGTGAGATTTGAACTCCAAATTGCAGACAGTCGGCAGTCAGCAGAAGTATTGCACTCTAACCACTGCACTTCCAAAGTGCATAAGATCTCTTTAAAACAGATGCATCTTTTTTCAGAGTTCTATTTCAGCTTGAAACAAAGACAAGGCTGCTTTAAACAGATGACTCAATAAAAGCAGAAGATTCAGGCAAAAAGTTGAAAAAATTAAAGTTGCTCTTGCACTTATGTTCATATTCCAAAATATCTCCACTGATTCACTTTTTAACATTGCACAGCTCTACTGTTCATTAATTAAATGGAAGGTTTGTAAAAAAAAAAAACTTTGTTGCAATATTCACAGTAAGTGGAATTTTAAAAAAAGAGTGGAGCTGACAGATTTGTTCTTGTAAGAACTACAATATTTCTGAAACCTTCTGGATTTGACACATGCTATGTAAGTAAATAACAGCAGTTTTTGTTAAATTTTGTCCTTTTTGATATGCTGGACAGGAATACTCAAAACCATGTGTTTGAGTTAGTCACAGTGCAATCAGATTTAAGTAGTTTACTGGATTAGCATCTAGCAAAAATCAAAGGCAGGATGCTTTTCGCAAACAGTTTTGGCAAATAAATATTTGAAAAGCATTGAAAATGAATATTCAAAAGCCTCAAGTTTGTTTTTGGATTATGGGGATCTTCAAGAATAATATTATCTCCTGTCCCAGACATTCATTACCTTCATGCAGAGCTACAATCTCTCTCTTTTTCAAAAGGATATTTGAAATACAGACTACCTGGCAAATCCTTCTTCTTCTGTGTATTGTAGATGTAGGAATGTTGTTTTATTCTGAATTAACTTTATTAGTTAATTATTTTTTTACCTGAAGGAATTAATTTATGTAAAAATGAATGTGTGTATGTGAAACAGGCAAACATTATTCCTTCCATGGAACAAGTCTCATTACTGTCTAGTGCGACACTACTGCCCTCTATTGGAATGATTTCAGTTTTAAATGAAGCCACCAAGAAGAGCAATTTTGACTGCATTCTTCTTAAGTGAGAATATTTCCTTTACTTTTAGTACTTATCCAATATACTTTCTTCGACATATGGGCTCTGAAATCTTATTTCAAATAATTTTGATAGCAAATATGATGATTGAATCTCTCTGCACATCCTCCAAACCTATTTGAAATAACCATAAATGAAGAATTATTTGTCTAGAACAGTGGTGGCTAATCATTTTTGGCTCCTGTGCTGAAAATTGCATGCACGTACATGTGCCAGCATCCAGAAGACAATGCATGCTGGCCCCCCACACCCTCTGCGCATGCACACACAATCCCCCCGCGTCATGCATCTCCGTGCATGCACGCACAATCCCCCTGCATGTGCCATGCATCTTTGTGCATGTGTGTGTGACCCTCCCCCGCGTGCTGCGTGTCTCTATGCAATTATGCGTATCTCCATGCAACCCCTGCCCCTGTGCATGCGTGCCAGATACCTGACAATCAGCTGTCGGGCGACAGCACATGCATGCATGTGCAGTGGGGCTCTTCTGGGTGACCTCTCGCGTGCTGGCATAAGTGGCATAAGTGGCTCTGTGTACCACTTCTGGCATGCATGCCATAGGTTCACCAACATGGGTCTAGAAGCATTTATTTTGATCTTAAGACACTGGCTAGCAAAAGGACCTGATACGCCCATTCTTGGTGAGCTGCGACGAGCATCCAGAGATTGGGAAGTGCTTAGTCTCTGGCTTTGATAGGCTGAGCTTAATTGGTAGGACGCCGTGGCTCCTCCTCCATCTCCTTCCTTGCATCCCCCAGTTTTGGCGAAGATGAGAGCAAAAAAATCTCCGCCCTTGCCAATGTCAAATAGGTTGATGACATAAACATTAATGAAAATATCATTGATCGGAGCAGAGTCAAACAAGACAGAAAATGGGTGGGGCTGGATGCTCATCGCAGCTCACCGAGAACGGGCGTATCAGGTAAGTACCAACGCCCTTTCTCCATTGAGCTACTCCGAGCATCCAGAGATTGGGACATACCAAAGCTTGGCTTGTCCTATGGAAGGGTCCCCCTCTGATCTGAAACTCCTTTGTCCGAGTGGACCTGTTGTAATACCCTCCTGCCAAACGAAGCCTCGGCAAAGGCAAATACGTCAATTTTGTAGTACCTAATGAAAGGCGATGGGGAGACCCATGTAGCAGCCCTATAGATCTCAGCGATAGGCGCCTGGGTGGCCCAGGCCGCCGAAGTTGCTGTGCTCCTTGTAGAATGCGCTGTAATACCGCTAGGTACCAACAGCGAGTGAGCTTCATAAGCCTTAGCAATCGTGACCTTCAACCATCTGCCTATAGTTGAGGGGGAAACTTTCTGCCCCTGCGTAGCCAGCTGAAAAGAGACAAAAAGGGCCTCAGATCTCCTAAAGGGAGCCGTTCGATGGAGATAGATACGGATTGCCCTGCGAACATCCAATCGATGCCAGAGGATTTCTGGACCCTGGGAAGGCCTGGGACAAAAGTTAGGAAGTATTAGTTCCTGTGCCCTGTGAAAGGTTGAATTGACCTTTGGTGTGAATGTGGGATCTGGACGAAGGACCACTCTATCCGCATGAAAAATACACAGATCTTTGCGTGCCGACAAGGCCGCTATTTCCGAAATACGTCTTGCAGACGTAATGGCCACTAGAAAAACTACCTTGTATGTAAGGAAACGAAGACATGTGGATCTCAGGGGTTCAAAGGGACACTTGGTGAGAGCAGTGAGAACCTTGTTAAGATCCCAGGTGGAATAATGATGTATTGTTGGAGGACATAAATTCACAGCGCCCTTAATAAAACTCCATATGCGTAGATGATGGGAAATCGAAGCAAACCCTTCCCAGCGCACTATCAAAGCGACTTCTGCCACTTGCCGTTTTAACGTGTTGGGAGAGAGACCTCTATCCAAACCCCCCTGAAGAAACTCCAACACCTGAGCTACTGATGGTGAGCACGGATCTATTCTGGATTTGGTACACCATTTATGAAAGGTAGATCATGTAGCATTGTATATGCAGTTCGTAGAAGGACGTCGAGCCGCCTGAATGGTATATATTACCCTGTCTGAGAATTGTTCTTGACTTAGATGTCTCTGCTCAACCTCCAGGCGGTTAGCTGTAACCATTGAGGTTCAGGGTGTGGGATTGGCCCTTGGGAAAGCTGAACCATATGCGGTGGAATCTTCCAAGGGTTGTCCGTGGACAGCCTCTTGAGGTCCGCGAACCATGGCCTTCTGGGCCAGTGTGGAGCTAGAAGAATCAGTTTCGCCCTTTTTTCCAACATCTTCCTGATTACCTTGGGGATCAGAGGTGGAAATGCATAGTGGAGACCCCGAGGCCACTGAGGGCGTTGAAGTCCTCTGACCCCTGCGATGGAAATCTTGAGTTGAATCTGGGGAGCTGTGCATTTTGGGGAGAGGCGAACAGATCTACCATGGGAAGACCAAACCTCCGAACCATCTCCTGGAAGAGATCCGGATGCAGGCGCCATTCCGAATGATCGATCGTGGTCCTGTTCAACCAGTCTGCCTTCGTGTTGGTGGCCCTCGAAATATGCTCCGCTGTGATGGAGCCCAGATTCTTTTCCGCCCAGTGAAACAGTTTCTCTGCCTCCTCCATAAGCTGTTTCAAATGAGTGCCCCCTTGTCTGTTCACGTGTGCCTTCATTGTGACGTTGTCCGTGGGTATCAGTATGTGACGCCTGCGAATATGGGAAAATAAACTGCGAAGTGCCATGAGAACGGCTCTGAGCTCCAACCAATTGATGTTGTTCAAACGCTCTGTTGCCGATCACAGATCTTGGGTTGAGATGTTCTGGAAATGCACCCCCCATCCGGACAGACTGGCATCTGTGGTAATGATAAGTCTGTGTGGCTCCTTGAGAAGGGATCCGCTGTTGATTTTTGGCACGGTCCACCAATGAAGTGATAGACGGACTCTTGCTGGAACCAAAACTCTGTGTCTTGAATTGCTTCGCCCTAATCTTTGGTAAGGAAGTAAAAACCATTGAAGGGACCTGGCATGGAAACGAGCCCAAGGAACAATAGAAATAGAAGAAATCATTTTTCCAAGAAGTTTTGAAAGATCGGCTAGGGGAACCCGTTTCAATGTCCTGACTTGTAAGGCTAAAGTCCTAATACTTTCCAAATGCTCCAGGGATAAAAATACCTGTCCCTGAATTGTGTCTATTATCGCTCCTAAATGAGCCAAACGGGTAGAAGGAACTAAATGGCTCTTAGCCCAATTAACTGAAAAACCATGTCGTTGGAGGACTTGCAATGTAGTTTGCACATCCGATTCCGCCTGTTCATAGGAATCAGACAAGATCAAAATGTCATCCAGATAACAGTGTAGTCTTATGCCGGAACTCCGTAAATGAGCAGCTACTGCCGCCAGGACCTTTGTAAAGGTCCTCGGGGCCGACATCAACCCAAAAGGCAAGGCAACATACTCAAAATGTCTGTTACCATAACAAAATCTGAGAAATTTGCAGTGAGAAGGTCGAATTGGAATGTGCAAATAAGCCTCCGTTAAATCTATGGAAGATAAAAAATCCCCCTCTCGTATCCCAAGGAGAATAGATTGCAAGGTACTAATCTTAAACCTACAATAAACCAGAGAGCGGTTAAGCCATTTTAAGTCTAATATCACTCTCCACTCCCCCGAATTCTTGGGAACTACAAATAGAAGGGAGTAGAAACCCTGACCCCATTGATCCCTAGCCACCAGCTGGATGGCCTTAATGTCTAATAAATGATTGATTGTTGCCTCCATCAGGGCCCTCTTACTAGGATCCCTGGATAGGGGACATGTCATAAAGGAATTCGGAGTAGATGAAAACTCCAACGCCAGGCCAAATCGATGGTATCCCGAACCCAGGAATCCGATGTGGAGGAATCCCAATCATCAGTGAAAATTTTTAAATGACCCCCAATGGGAACAGGATCCCCTGGATCACCTTGGGCGACGAAACCCCTTGTTTCCGGACCCTGAAAGGATCTCCTCCCTTGGCCTCCCCTACGAGGTCTGTCACCAAATTCTTGTCCTTCTGACTGTTGGAAACCCTTAAATTCTGGAACTCTTTGGAATCTGGAGGAGAACGTCCCTCGATAGTAGGGATGAAAGGAATTCTTCCGAAAGGACTGATAAGATCTGGTGTCTGGCCGACGTGAAAGGGAGGGTAGAATTTTCTTCTTATTCCTGGTTTCGATTAATAGCGGGTCCAAAGCCGCACCAAACAATTTTTCATTTGAAATTGGGGAGGAAGCAAGCTTCCATTTATGTTTAGAGTCAGCCTGCCAATTTTTTAGCCAAAGCAGTCTACGAACCGTAACCTGGGAAGCCATGGCTCTAGCTGAGAATTTAACTGAATTATATATGGCATCCGCCGAAAACTCTGCAGCAGCAATCAGATTGGCAATGTCCTGATGCGCCCTAATGTTGGAGTTTGGAATTGAGTCCCTGAGATGACAGAGCCATCTGAGGGAAGTTCTGGTTAAGAATGATACAGCAATAGCCGTCCTGATTGCCCACGCATCAGATTGGTGACTCTTTCTAAGAACTATCTCAATTTTCTTGTCCTCTGTTTTAAGCGCATCCTCAGATTCTGTAGGAACTGTTGAAGGGGATGCCAATGCCACAATAGGATCATCCACAATAGGAGTATTCAGATGATTTGAAAAATCTGGCGCCAAATTGAAGAATTTCTTATCAAAATTTGTGGGCAGAGGGTACAGTGCAGCAGATGACCACTGTTTTTGGAGAAGGTCCGTGAACATTTGTGGAACCGGAATGACTTCAACTTCACTAACAGGCTGGGAGAAAACCAAATCCTCCGACTGTTCCTGAGTTTGTTATGGAACAGATGGGGTCTTGTCCAAACGAGCAGTGTTTTTAGCCTTATACAAAAGAGATTTAAAGAGATGTGGTTGGAAAAGGCCAGTAAAGGTGGGTTGGTCGGGCCTGATGTCCTCATCATCATCAGACATGCTCCTTTCTGGGGACTGGTCATCCAGAGGAAATTCGCTATCATGAAGGGAAACGGCATCTAACTGATCCATGTGCCCCATACCTTCTCCCTCCTCCTGGCTGTGTCGAGAAAAGGCCTGTGAAAATAAAGAGGGCTCGGTTTGGGGGGGTACCTGGGGGTGATGAAAATCCCTTCTGGTCAAGGATCATACAGAATGAGCGTCACATTCTGAGGCTGGCGTCTGTCTCGTCCTGATGGACTGTTGAAGACCAGCTGCGATACCTCTGCTGATTGCTATCTCCATCCATGACCTCAAGATTCTGGAACCTCCTCTGGAAGAATCTCTTCCTGACATAGCCCGGCCACTGTGGGAGTGAAGGTTGCTTCTGGAGCTCTTCTCGGAACCTGTGAATGGCTGGGAGCCATGACACCAGGTGAACGAGATGGCAAGGATAAATCTAAGGGTCTAGATATACTTTGAGCCTGAGTTTGAGTAGATAAGTCTGCAGGGAGAGAAGGCCTCTCCTTATCTCTTGTGTGCCTCTCACTGTGCCTCTCTAAAGCCTTTTGACGCCTGGAGGCATCCTTCTCAGCAGCCTTTGAAGAACCCTTGGTCCTTTTGGACTTGTCTTGGGTTCGTGACATAGATTCCCCTCTGCTTGCCATTGTGGAACACCAAAAAATAGCTCTCTTACCCAGACAATTAATATGTAAATATATGGGTTTTATGGACTGTTGGCAGGTCCAGAATCCTAACCCTATCTGGTACAGTGAGTCCAATCAATATACTTCTCCGCTCTTTTTATTATTATTTTTTTTTAAAAATAATATTTTTTAAAAAAACAACTATTAAATCTATATGTCTGTAAATAATAAAAACTATCTATAATCGAATTAAACCAACAAAGACCGAACGGAGAACTGAGATATATATACAAGGAGGGCTTATATGTCTAAGATTGCCCTGAAACAGAAGTAGCACAAGCCTCAGGCCCGAGTAAACTGTTTTGGACTGTGAGGGTAGCCAACAAGGTTAAAGAAACACAAACTCCCAAACCGGAGTTAAAAGGGAGTAAAGTCTTTTCTGTAGCCTCTTTCCTGTTCGGGAATTAAAGGAATTAAAACCCTCCCACAGTGAACTGGCCCAAAAACTAAAAAGGGGCCTGCACAGACCACTAGATAAGGTCTGGCTATGGGAACACACGCGCAAAAATGGCGGACAGTCCCAGTCAATGGCGCAGACACAGGCTTTGGCACCAATTCGCATCCAGCAAATATGCCGCTACACAGTAATGTTGGATCGGCAGCAGAAAAAGAGAAATGGGGTAGGGGATAAGCTCCAATGCCTACCCTCCTTCGTTCTCCTGGGGAGGAATGTATTTGGGAGAGCAACGGGCAATGGCAAGAGAGGGGAATGCCTGATTAACAGAAAAGGATCAAATAACGCTGGGAAAACTCAAGCGGCAGAAGGGGACCCTAGCTGGATGATCGCGACTGCGATCAGGGCGCCGATCGCGCTCCGCGATCACTCCAGCCAAATTTAAATACTTTTAGATGAATTACATGTGAAAGAAAACTTTTAGAAGGCCAATTCAAGAAGAAATGATCACAATAGCACAATTATCACCTCAAGAGTCTGCTCCGATCAAAAAAAGCTGCCTATCTCTCCAAGGCTGAGCAAAAACTGGGGGACGCAAGGAAGGAGATGGAAGAGGAGCCACGGCGTCTTACCAATTAAGCTCAGCCTATCAAAGCCAGAAATTAGCACTTCCCAATCTCTGGATGCTCGAAGCAGCTCAATGGAGAATCAATGGGACATTGAGTGTGCTTCATGTTTTGCGGTCAAAATTCTTTTGAATCAAGAAAGTTTGTGATAAAAGCTGACTTGAATCCAATCAATCTGAGGCTCAGAAACGGAGGGCTGAGGTCTTCACATCCTACAGCATCTTACCTGCTCTCAAATACTTAGGCAGAGGTAAAGCTTTTCATTATGACTACAGTTCAGAAGTGATGCCTTTCAAATCACAGTTACACCAAGCAAATGGACTCCAGCCAACTACAACCAGGACTTTTATCTCCAGGCTGATTTTAAAGCATTGCCTGTAGGAAAGCCAACCTTCTTTGACCTCAATATAACTATGCACGATTAAAATCTTCCCCAAGGAAGAGTTTCATGTTTACAGTTGTCATTGACAGTGACTAAATGAGTGCACTGAGTTCCCATGAATACAAAGATGTTATCCACAGTTTAGTATACTACATAGCTAAACACCCAGCTGTTGATAATGTATTGATAATGTAACACTTTGGCAATTTCTGAGTGGGCAACTAGAAAAAGATCATTAGATGTATTTACACATGCATTTATTTTAAATAAACAAACTGTCAATTATCAATCTGGGAGCCGATTTTAGCATGCTAAGAAATGCCAGGAACAAGCTGCTATATCTTCATGAAAGCCAGACAAATAAAAATGGACACTCCTACAGTATCAATATAATAGCCTAGGTCAGAGCTGACAAGATAGTATCCTTCAGGCTCTCTGGTGGGCCCCTCATTTCCTGTATGTCATCCAGAGTTTCCAAGATTAGATCTGCTTTTCATTTCTATAAGATAATTAGTTACTGTGGACATAATATATTTAGATTTCAGCAAGGCATTCAACAAAGTAGGCCACAACCTACTTCTTGATAAGCTAGAAAAAAGTGGAATAGATATCACCACCACCAGATGGACTCGCAACTGACTGACAAACCATACTCAACATGTAGTCCTTAATGAGTCTAAGTCTACATGGAGGGAAGTAAGCAGTGGGATGCCACAAGGTTCTGTCTTAGGCCCAGTACTCTTCAATATCTTCATTAATGACTTAGATGAGGGAATAGAAGGGGAACTTACCAAATTTGCAGGTGATACTAAGCTGGCAGGAATAGCTAACACCCAAGAAGATAGGCTTGAGATCCAGATGGATCTTGACAGACTAGAACAGGGGTAGGGAACCTTGGCTCTTTTATCACTTATGGACTTCAACTCCCAGAATTCCTGAGTGAGCCATAAAAGGTTCCCCATCCCTGGCCTACTGGTTTTTCAGTTGTGGGGGTAGTCAATTTTTGACTGGAATGGGATTGTTTGATATACAAATGTAGGACATATAAAGAATATATAAAGAATATGTCCTACATTTGTATATTAAACAGTCCCATTCCAGTCAAAAATTGATTTCCCCCACAACTGAAAAACCAGTAGGCCAGGGATGGGGAACCTTTTATGACTCACTCAGGGATTCTGGGAGTTGAAGTCCATAAGAGATAAAAGAGCCAAGGTTCCCTACCCCTGGACTAGAACACTGGGCCATATCTAACAAAATGAAATTCAATGTAGAGAAAAGTAAAGTCCTACCATTAGGCAAGAAAAACCAAAAGTACAAATATAGACTGGGTGAAACCAGGCTCAATAGCAGTAACTGTGAGAGGGATCTTGGAGTCCAGTGGACAACCAGCTAAACATGAGCCAGCAGTGTGCAGCTGCAGCCAAAAAAGCTAATGTAATCTTAAATTGCATTAACAGAGGGATACAATTGAGATCAAGTGAGGTATTAATACCACTCTATAAAGCCTTAGTAAGACCACACCTAGAGTATTGCATTCAATTTTGGTCACATTATAAAAATGATATCGAGACTCTAGAAAAAGTACAGAGAAGAGCAACCAGGATGATTGACTGGAGACTAAAACATATGAAGAACGGTTATAAGAACTGGGCATGGCTAGTCTATGAAGAGAAGGACAGGGGAGACATTATAGTAGTCTTCCAATATTTGAGGGGCTGCCACAGAGAGGAGGGGTCAAGCTATTTTCTAAAGAGCCTGTAGGCCAGACAAGAAATAATGGATGGAAACTGAACAAGGAGAGATTTAACCTGGAAATAAGGAGAAACTTTCTGACAGTGACAACAATCAACCAATGGTTGCCCTCAGAAGTTGTGGGAGCATCATCACTTGAGACTTTCAAGAATATTTCAAGAGATTGGACTGCCATTTGTCAGAACTAGTGTAGGGTCTCCCGCTTGGGCGGTGGGTTGGATTAGATGACCTACAAGGTCCCTGTTATCTGTTATATTTCCAAAGAATTAATCAAATATTCTCATATTTTCTCTGGAATCTTACAAATCAATTGTAATAATAAAAATTACCCTTTAGAAATAGGTGTTGGAAACATTCTTTTTATGTTCACATCACAGAAAACGTAACCTGCCCAAACTCCCATTAGCTTTTTAAATAAAATTATAACCTTAATTTTTCCAAGAAACAAATTACATTACAGCCATCTCATATTATTTTCAGAACATTTTTATGGAAAGATCATTACCTATACCGAAATAAACAAGAAGGGAAAACAATAATTGAGATTTTGGTATATTTCAACATATATTGTAAATGCATCATAGGTTAAAAAGTTGTTGCAAATATTCTATGAATAAATATATCAGATGATCCTATAGACAATTATTATTTATACCAAACTATAAAAACTTCTACTACAACCTAATAAAATAATGACATTTTAACTTTAGTAACAAATTTTGATAAGATTTACTATGCCATATTTTCATCTATAATTCCATGATTTCAAATTTATCTTTAATATTAATAAAACTTCCATATAATTATATATGATAATTGTCAATTATAATTTGACCAGTTCTGTAGTTGTTCAGCCCTTCATGGTAGACCAGCTTAGGAAAGAGACACAAGAAATATTCGAATTCTAATGATAATTTTTATTGAAGTTTACAGATACAATGATAAAAGCTAATACAAGCTAAGAAAAATATAATAAAAATACAGAAAAAAGAAAACGTATTTATACACACAGTGACATCTCCCTCCATCAAGACAAGTACTAATATATTCAGTAACTGATAATCTTCTCTGATACTTCAACCAAAGTTTTTCCCCCTTTGCCACATCTCTTCTCTCATCAATAAACAAATTATAAAGCTTTCTCATTTAGTCCTAATCAGCAAAAGTCCATTAAAGTAATCTGGATGATTTTGGACCAATCGCTCTCTCTCAGCCTAACCCCTCTCACAGGGTTGTTGAGGAGAAAATACAGGAAGAAGGTGTGTTGTGGGTATGTTTGCCACCATCAGTTATTTGTAAAAATAATTAAGGTGAGATACAAATAAATAAAAATAGAACATAAATAAAAATAAATCATTCTGCTTCAAAATAGAGTAGCTTGTAAATCACTAGTTTTCAAATATTTGAAAAAAATTATATGGAGAGAACGAATTCAAATATCATATTAAGCTCTAATAGTCTTGTTGGGTTTTGGCTATGTTGTGCAAATCAAGCCTCTGTGGCACATAAAGCATATCTTGAGAAGCTTAACACCGATTTCCCCAACCTGAGCAGCGTGCAGATGCATAGTTTTCAATTTCTAAATCATCAGTAAAGATTCAGACTAGTTGGGAATCTAGGAGCTGAGATTCACAAATGTAGAGGGCAGCTAAGGATGTGGAAATTAGTTTCCTGTGTTGTAAGAGCAACAAAAATTATTAGAAAACTGGAGGCTAAAACATATAAAGAATGGTTGCAGGAATTGGGTATGTTTAGTTTAATGAAAATAAGGACTAGGGGGGACATGATAGCAGTGTTCCAATATCTAAGGCAGGGGTGTCAAACTCATGTTGTCACGGTGGCATCACATGATACATTGGGACTTTTTTCTCATTTGCTAAACTGGGCAAGGGCGGAGCCAGCACATGATGCATCTGGCCTGTGGGCTGCAAGTTTGACACCCCTGATCTAAGAGGTTGCCACAAAGAAGAGGGAGTCAAGCTGTTCTCCAAAGCAAGGCAGGAGAAGAAGCAATGGATAGAAGCTAATCAAGGAGAGAAGCAATCTAGAACTAAGGAGAAATTTCCTGACAGTTACATGTTCCATCAGCGGAACAACTTCCAACACTGGAGGTTTTAAGAAGACATTGGATAACAATTTTTCTGAAATGGTGTAAGGCTTCCTGCTTGAGCAGGGGATTGGACTAGAAAACCTTAAAATATTTGAGGGACTGCCACAGAGAGGAAAGGGTCAAGCTATTTTCTAAAGTGCCTGTAGGTCAAACAAGGAATAACAGATGGAAACTGAACAAGGAGAGGTTCAACCTGGAAATAAGGAGAAACTTTCTGACAGTAACAATCAATCAATGGAACAGCTTGCCCTCAGAAGTTGTGGGAGCATCATCACTTGAGACTTTCAAGAAGAGATTGGACTGCCATTTGTCAGAAATGGTTGTAGGGTCTCCCGTTGGGTGGGGGGTTGGACTAGATGACCTATAAGGTCCCTTCCAACTCTGATTATCTGTTATCTGTTACCTCTAAGGTTCCTTCTAACTCTGTTACTGTTAAGTTACTTTGCCAATCATTATTAAACAAATCTTGTTTTGGTTCAATAAGTGAATCAAGATATAGAAACATTTGAAAGAACAAAGGCAAAGACTGTTCCAGCTATATTTATCTGTGATATTTGATATTTGTGGCCCAGGTTTATATTACTACACCATATCAACTTATTAGCCTTTCATGTGGATTTCCCAAGTCTTAATGAGATGAAAACATCATGGGTAATTATCCTTACCATTACTTTTCTACTATTGAATTCTCTTGCTTCCTTCTTTCTCTTTAGGGCTTTGATTCTCTATGTGGACTGTGAAAACTAATGGACTATTAAATTCTTTTTTACTCCATATTAGGGGTTTCCACACTGCAAAGATGATTTGAAAAACATGGTTTTGGTGTTGTACAAGTACAGTATCTCTGTATTTTTTAATTAAAGTGGATACTTTTAAACTTGCTCTGTGAGATCGAAATAAAAGGAGTCACTCCTTGAAGAAGCACATTCACTTTAATGAGTAGATTTCTTAAAGCAAATTGCATATATATTTTGCAGTCTTATATTTTAATTAATAGCAGTGAGGTGATATATATTCGTAAGTGGTCCAAATTATTTTTGAAAAGTGTGCAGGCCCACTGAATATGTGATCTTAGAGCTTTTGATGTTGAGCACATTATTTTAATCATTTTACATACATCCATGAATGTATCCACAAAGTAAAAAGATCCATCAATTAATAAATATACTTGCTCCTTCCCCGGTTCTTTAAAAAACCCTTTTAGCAATTTCTCTGTCTTTTAGGATAGGAGTTCGATAAATATTAAAATAAATGGGTAAAGAGGGAATATCTTCATCAGAAGAGCTTGTGGACTTCCTGTTCTCTTATCTGGCAATCAGCATTAAATTATAAATTGAGTTTGATGTTATATGATACACATCTATATGCTCGAGTGCTGATCCTGAAAAGGACTTGAACGCTATGGATGTTGCAGTTAATGTTCCAAGTGGCTTGTAAAGAGGGAAGCTTGTCTATGCGTGATATACTATAACTATTTAAATCATAACCCAATATGCTGGGGGACAAGAAGACAAAGAGATATGAGGTTTAAGGCTGGGATCTTAAAGATGTACACCGAAAGTGAGCCTTCAATGTGCAGGCTGTTTGAAGAAGCAGCTTCCCAATCTGTGTTTAATAATCTCTTTAAAAGTATACAGATGAAGGCTAGCGACTACTACATTTTATCAAAGGCATCTAACTTGGTGTTTCCCTCTGAAGGAAAGATAAATGTGATGGGAAACTGGATATCATTATTGCTAAAAAATATTCTCAGTTTCTGGTGTGCTTAACAAGTGAAACCACCAGTAATGATGTAATTTAGCTTGTCAAAAAAGAAAGAGGGGGACATAGGGAAAACAAAAGGATGAGGCAGAAGGCAAGGTATAACTAAGGGGCACACACACAATGTGTCATCTTCTAATTAATTAAGTGATCCTTTATCTGTCAAATCAAGCGGGGAGCTCCACGGACTTGTGTCTTATTGATATTCACATTATGGCACAGGGAGCAGTGGTTCTTGTCCCAGTGGTTATAGTTAAACATTTTCTTTTTTAAAAGATTGCTTTGTGTGGCCCGAGGTGGTCACCATTACCATTCATAAGGAAATGAGCAAAGGCCACCCGAACTTCTATCAGGAGAGAAAAAGATGATCTCTAGGGGTACATACTGATTTCTGAACAATTATGAGGAAGAGCCTACACCTCACAAAACAATCCATACTATTATTGTCTTCTTTCCAGTTTCCAGTCTTTAAGAACAAAACACACAGGTTTTTTTTTTGGCAAAGGATTATTTTTCTAAATTAGGAAAAGGAGCATGAAGCACCAGTTATTCCATTTTTAATGTCATACAAGAGGTAAATATGTATTTAATAAAGCTCCGCCATGAGGGGGGCTGGAAGGAATTTGTTCTAGCTCATTGATTGTGAGCCAAGGCAGTTGTTACAAATTCCCGATCCCACAAGAACAATAATCCTTAAAGATCAATAATACAATTATCTCCTCACATTGGAGACTGCTGGGTTTCCCCCGCCAGGATTTACCCCCTCATTTTCTGACACCAATAAGTTCAACTAATAACACAGATAAGGTATTGGCTCTATTGTTGCTTTTCTTAAACAATTTAAAGTTACTAATGGCTTGTTTTCAAATACACAGATATAAATGTCAGTGTCAGTTAATCCCCTGCTTGGAAATGCTTTTGTGTGCATCTTTCACAGAAAGCTAAAGATATGAAAAGCCCAAAGCAGTGTTCACATAATCCAGTAGTGTTTATGTATGCGTGCACCTTCAAATCAGTGTTGGCAATTGCCTGGACAAGTCCCTGTAGTTTTCTTGGCAAGATTTCAGAAATGGTTTGCCATTGCCATCTTTCTCCTAGGGCTGTAAGAGACTGACTGGCCCCAGTCTCCCAGTATCTAGCCTGGTGCTCTAAGCACTATACCAAACTGCCTGAATTACTGAAATCTTCAGTCACCAGCTGAACTCTAGTGGCTAAATTAAACTAACCCCCCTCCCCCAATGATTTTAGTTTTAAACTCAGTGTGGTATACTTCAACAATAAGGAAGGCTTGTTCATCAACAATTATCTAATGCAGAATATCAACTTTAAATAAAAGAACAATTGGGCTTTACACAACTGGCTGCTTGCCAAGAAACAAAAGCTTTTTTTTTCTATTTTGAATGTCTTTCTAATACTCTTTTTCCAAATATTTTCTGGAATGCTATGATTTCAATAGTAAATAGGCATGCTGTTTTGAGAATATTCCTAAATATAAAATTCTTAGATATTAACTTAATCTTCTGGTTGTACTGGCTTGCAAGACCTGGATGAGAAAAACTACAACCTGGTGCCTCCAGGTAGGCTATCAACCCCATTAACACTGACCATTATCATGGTGAGTGATCCAACTTTTCATGCTGTAACCATTTAAAGTTTTCAAAATATTAGTGGCAGACACACATTTCAGCAAAACAAGTAACAAGACTCTGCAATGAATGCCCAGAATAGGAATGTGTAATGTTTAGCCCTTCATACATGGCTGAACTACAATTACTAGCAATCTTAGCGAACCTGATCAATGGTGAAAGATGCTAGATGTTATATTTCTGCAACATCTGGAGCACCATCTCTTGATCTAAAGAATCCTAGAGCACAGATGTAAAGTTTTTTAAAAAATTGGAACTTGTTTATGTATTAAAAGGATGGACCCAATTTCCCCCCACAAGCAATGGAACAGCCTCTGTAGAGTTTAGTTCCCCAATACTTTGAGGATTGCTCCAGTTCCCATTTTTGCATAGATCTACAAGATCTATAGAACCTTATATAAATCTATGTGATCTAGAAAATTGAAGAGGGAGAGTATTATTGCTAAAAATATTTCCTTCCTAAGGGAAGAGGCAAAACTGGATGGAGTTACATCACCGGTGTCAAACTCATTGTGTCACATTGCCATCCTGTGACGTATCATGACGTTTTTTTCCCTTCGCGGAATCGGGGTGGGCATGGCCTGTGCGTGATGCATTCGGCCTGCGGGCAGCTAGTTTAACACCCCTGATTACATTATGATCATCTAATCTATTGTAATGTATGAAATGCAGCTCCTTTGGAGAACAGTTACTTCAGCGACTAAAACAGCCTACAGATTGACAAAGAAAATTATTCCAGTTGATTATCTATGCAAAACACAAGGGTTTTTTTTTTCATCTTTTTCTTTTTTTGGTCCACATTCTATTTTATATAATTCAAGACTATATGCAAAAGCAGTTGGAGATTGAACTTTGCATGAATTTTTGAGAATGCACACATCAAATATCTTCCTTTGACCATAGCTAAGTTCAGAGGAAGTTAATGAAGGAGCATTAATGAAGGAGAACCATAGACCTGACAAACAGATGACCTTTTGCTTGACTTCATAATTATTTAGATCAGGTAATGCTTTGGTTAAGTCAAGATTGGTATTTACTTGAATTTATTTTCAATTTTAAGCCAGTCTCAAGGACTTTACTCTATGTCACCACTATGGCCATACCACTCAGGTGTTATGAGCTTCAAGATGCAGATTCTAATTTAAATAGCTGTTTGTGTGAATTAAGAGTAATTTGAAGCAATTAAAGAAAACAGTTCATTTGTGACAGGTGGCAGAAAAACCAGAAGAGATAATTACTTTTTTTTTTTTAGCCATCTGTGTTAATTGCCATTAGCCAAATTAAGCTGAAATGAACCTCTTTTGAAATTCTGGGCAAAGTCCTTTCCTCCTTCAATTTGTAATACAATACTGTCTTAAGATTAATTAGAAAAAAGTAATTTCATCCTACAAGCCATAAAGCATCTATTTATTAATTCAGTGAATGTTATAAAACATGATAATTAAAACTGAACCTCCTCAAAGTAACTATTATGATTGTGGAGGTTGTTTCTAGTGAGCATAAAAACCTCAGTTGGAAGCAACTCTAAGCAAGTTGTTCTTTAAATAGAAATGTGTCTGAAAAATATTATTTCGGAGGTTTTTGTAAGCAAAAATTCAGGACAGAAAAAAATTGTTCTACGCAGCTTGGTGTCTTTGGACAAGGGAAGATCTCTTGTTTTCTCTATTATCTTTCTGATTTTTAAAAATGGCAAAGTCTCTTTCGTCCAGCTTCATATTCTATTTCCTTTTCTTTCCCAAAACCATGCCAATCAGAAAATGAAAAATCTGTATAGAATATGCAGTATAAATTGTCAAAAACCTAAGCAATAATGCCCACTTCTTCCATTACATTAATTTGCTTTCACTTATTATTCATGAAAGGGTCTGCATGATCTGCTCCATTGCCAATGATGACCCAATGGTACATAAGATGATCTGTGTGCATAAAAGTCCATATCATCTTAAATGACATGACAGCTATTGTCTACAGCCTCCTTCCCACTTCTGGGAGGGATTCAGCCATAGGTCTGCCAAAAGAAGGGTCGTGATTCAGTTTGACAGGGGAAGGGCTTGGGCATATTTTTCCTTAATTGCTTAGCTGTCATCTTAGATGCTACCTCGGGTAACTTTTTCCAGTTAGAGCAATACATAGTATATGATATATTCAAATGCCCCAATATTTCTTTTATTTGAGTTGTTCCTCATTAAGAAGACAAGTAACTATCAGTCATTCTTTCTTTAACCTATCCGGTGGTCATGATGGCAGAGGATGTTTGAAAGAAAGAATGAAAGTGAGACCATTTGGATTGCTTTCATTTGTCTTCTGCTCCTGCAACAGACATTTCACAATTCATAACACTCACAAAGAAGAAACAGGGCTTGAAAAAGGTCCTGAACTGCATTGTAAAGCCACACAGTAGCATCTTTTTTTTTCTTTTCACAGCAGGAAATGACTTAATGATCCTTTCATTAAGGGGATTTGGAGTCAGACAGGCTGGAGGCACGTCTGGGGGAACCCAGAGGGTCATGAGTCGGGGGGGCAAACACAGGGGGTGGGTTTCATTGGCACCTAAGTGGGAGGGGCAGATATGACGGGGTAGAGGGCCATATAAAGTTAGGGGATCGCGTGCCCGCTGTCTCCAAGCGGT